>SKCR01037299.1:0-67383 GCA_019454045.1 Zanthoxylum bungeanum
TTAGTCTGTAACTAGTAATTTTCTCTCAAAGCAAAGATCCAAATATTGATGCTACTGATGCTTTTATATTTGCCATGGAGCTTAGGGTTCAATACAACTGTAAAATATATTTCTTTATTGCATTCATTGGCTACTACAACATGGATTGAACTCCGCAACATTGTAAAAAGTAATGAGGTTTGTTCATTTGTCTTTTTACTACAAATTGTGCTATATCCATGAGTACATTTTGTATTCAAACAACAGGTTCCTCGTTTTTAAAATTATGCCTTCCATGGTATACTGGCATGTCCTACGGTTACGAATGCCTTGGAAATTTGAAAGAGAAGACATTATTTAATCCTTTTGTGCTACATAGGACAAAAATGAACAGAATTTAGATTATGAGCAACATATAAAGATTTCTTTAGAGTGGGCAAAAGAGTTTTGGGTTTCCTTCACCTTGAAGCCCGTTTAGATTATTATAAGCAGACTTTTAATGAGAAAAAAATGTTGAAAAACGATTTTCATGAAAATTGTCCATGGGGTTTGATGTCTGCCTTTGTTAGTAGCTATAAAATTTGCAAAACTACAAGTTGTTTCCACTTACTTTCTGTTTCTTTACAGTTTACACTGATCTGATTTTGACTTCAGTGCTATTCTATGAGCTGCTTTGCCTTTGTATATTTTTGTCCCAGAGTGTTAGCATATTGATAATTCAAGTCCCCAAGGGGCGCAGACCAGCGGTTTGAGCTTTGGGAACTTGTCTTCAAGGTCCCAGATTCAAGCCCTGCGTAGCACCCTTGTAAGAGCATGGGACAGCACCGGTTTATCCACGCAACCATATGCATGACGTGGGGTTTCTCCGGTGTTCCAAAAAAAAAATTGATAATTCAAAATGACAGACTTGTTTAATTGTCTGACTTTTAGTAAGAATTGGTGTTTTGGTGCCACACGAACATAGCCACTGTTCTGGTCTTTCAGACCATTTTAAGCACTAATGAGGTATAGTTTGCTCTGGCATAATAGTGAGAAGCCTTAGGAGAGGATTATTGTCGAGGTGTTCTGTTTCAAATTTTCTCCTATAGCTGCTAGGGCTCTTGCTCCCTGTCTCGTTTTCCCTTCTGTCGGAAGGATGGACTTCTTGGTGGCCAAATCAGTTTTTGTGCTGATTGGATTTGAACCTGATGGTTGAGAATTTGGCCTAGAGAGTTTCCATCTCTGAAGAGATTAAAAGATAAACAAATGATGTTGGTGAAATTGAACTTTTAATATTTCTCATAGCTTGTTTAGTTGATAGACCTTGGGACTTGGGCTAATGCTAAAATCTTATTAATGTTTTCAAAAGATACAAGGCATGTTTAATTGGGATACTATGTGTTTTGTAATCAACATTTGCCATGATTTTGTAATGTTTTTTGACCAACATTGTTGGAAAACTCAATGTATCTTTATGGTCCTGTCACTTGCAAATTTAAGTGCTACTACTTATTTGTGTTTTCCTTGTTACAGGCAATCCCTCCTATTATACGAATGGCCCTCACATGTGATACCTGGGTTACTGTTTTATGCAGAAAATTAAGAGACTGGTGGCATTGGGTAACTTGATTATTGCAAGCTTTCCAACTGATGACAATAATGCTCCATACATAATAGTTCATTGCTAACATGGGCTAATAATCTTCTTGCTGGTTGCAGAAGGAGATCTTCCTATTGTTGCTTCGCAAGGAGATCTGTGTTGCTAATGTTGCATGTTCATGATAATGTTTTAGGACGGAGGTTGAAATATATAAAACCCTTGATCCTGGGGTTCGTGTTGTGATCTTGAAAGCACTTTGTGATATTCGTGTTGAGGTATTATTCTTCTTAGTAAAAATTGCCTTGTACTATGCAATTACGTAATTTTTTTTTTTTTTTTGAAATCGTTGGAACCCCGCCGCCAAACCACCATTTTCGGGCTTAAGTGGAGCAAGTAAAACCCCCAACTGTCTCAGACTCTTACAAGAAACGCACACCCTAGATTCGAACCCAGGACCTGAAGGTCAGATCCTGAGCCCTACACCACCAAGCCAGACCCCTTGGGGACGCAATTACGCACTTGCTGTTTGGAACATTATGATCTAACTCTTTTGTTCCCTCTACTGTGCCTTGAAACTTGCTATGCTGATTATACGGGACACTTAGTCGTGAGGAAGGCTTTATGCTGGGTTATTCTCTTGATTCAGTAATGGATATGGATGCAATGGCCTATTATTACATTCACGACAAATTATTGTATTTCTTTTCCTATTCTCTATCATTTTGCTTGTTCTTGAACCATTTTTCTTTTTCATTTTTTTCCCCAACAAAAAACCTTATGGTTCTAGCTTTTGAATAGATATGGCAATTAGTTGTTTTATTAGTATTCCTGTGTTTGTTAATGATTTATTTTTTGAGGAACTGAAACTCAGTCATATTCTGCAGCAAGAAGATATCCAGAACTATATTGGCAATTCACTTAAACATGGTGTTCAACTTTGAGCATTTCGTAAAGAACAAGTTGGGGGCGATTCACATGGAATTAATTACTGGTAACCTAGTTAAGCTTTTCATCGAGGATCAATCAATAATTTTTGCAATTTCTAGTTTCAAATTGACTGGATAAAGTCTCATGTTATTAATAGAGATTTTATTATATTTGACAATGATGTATGGTATTAGCTATTTATGCTATTAACATGTTGATGCAGGTACGAAGCTGATCCGATCCGGTAGTAGGTCATCGGTTGTACAGGGAGATAAGAAAAGTTGAGGTGAAGAAAATGAAGGCCTAATGCTACATACCAGTGGGAAACAGTTGCAACTAATTTGGAAGAATTTCAAGATGTTTCTGTACGTTTGTAGAATTCTGTCCGTGTGTAAAGTGGAATTTTTGGTTTTCTGTGTGTTGTGAGATCTAAAGAGTGTCAAATATTGTCAGTTACCAGATATTCAGAAAAGGATGTGAAAGGGTTTTTCTTTTTCCTTGTGTTTTTTTTTATCTTATGCTATTTTAAATGTTTCGAACTATTGCTGCAGGAAAAGGTTTTCTCAAGAAGTAAAAATAGAACCGTTGCTTCTCTGGGGAAGAAGTTAAAGAAAGACATTATTCCTGATAGACCCAGCCACCGGTTTGGTTCGATTCCGGAAATGGTTCTCGATTTCACACTTATGGAATCGAAACCGAACTCTGTGGAATTGGGAATTGGAATCGGACCGGACTTCGGTTCCGAAGTGGAACCGTGTCCGGGTCTACGTCCTGACATTGAGAAGGAACACAAGGTATGTAAAACTGCCTTCTCCCAAAATCTTATTTTACAGAATTGTGTTTTTAACTAGTGGAAAAAAGTGTTGCCTCATCTTTTCCCGTGCATTTTGTGGCATTTCTCAATCATATGTCGTCTCAGTTCTTTGGCTTCAGTAAATAATGCTAGTGTCATTTGATGTTTATATGTTCTAAGAGGAAAGAGAAGTTGCTGAAAAAGCAGCACAGACAAGCTCTACTCCTTGATAACTTCGATGGGTTTGGTCCCGGACGCTTCCTTCGTGACAGAATATCTGTCACTTATACTTTTGGTCAGAGCAATAAAAAATTTATCAGAACACTGAACACTTGTTTTTGGGTTTACATTCTATATATATAGCATTTTAGAAGGAAAAAATGTATCATTGTTAGGGTCGTTAAATGGGCTGAATTTTGAAAAGTCCAATCATATTATTTTTTATTTAAATTCTCATTAATTCAAAGTCTAATAAATTAAGTTTTTCAATATCTTGAAAAAATTAATAAATAACACTTGAATTTAGAGATTGACTTTTCGAAGTTTGTCATTGTACAATACTCTGTTGATTGATTTTCTCATTCTCTACTCTTATATCAGACGGAAACCACCATCGCCAAAGCCTAATCAAATAAGAGAAGTTGGTTCCAGATCTGAAGCTTCCATGAATGGGACATGGAGTGATTCTATGCATGCCCATGAACATGTCACTTTCAATACTTTTTTTTTTTGGAAACGTTGGAAATCCAGCCGCCAATTCATCCAACTCGGACTTAAGCGGAACAGGTAAAATCTCCGACTGTCCCAGACTCATACAAAAAACACACCCTTGGATTCGAACTCAGGACCGGAAAATCAGATTATGAACCTACACCAAGCCAATTCCCTTGCGGACTGTCACTTTTAATATGTCGTCTCCTAATTCATTCGTTTATGATGAGTTTGATGAAGATCGTAAAACTGAATCACTGGACAAAAGGTAAGATAAGTTTCTGTTTGCTTTTTGTTGCCTTAGAGACTTGAAAATAAATTTACTCTGTTACATAAACATGTGTAGTAATTGGAGAGATGTCCCCAAAGGGCGTGGCTTGATGGTGTAGGCTTTAGGATCTCACTTTAAGATTTTGAGTTCGAATCCAGATAGTGCGTTTCTTGTAAGAGTCTGGGACAGTTGGGAGTTTTACATGTTCCGCTTAAGCCCGGAAAGGGTAGTTTGACGGCGGGGTTTCCAACGATTCAAAAAAAAAAGTATAGTAAGCGGAGAAGACAGAGGCCTCAACAATATTAAGTAAAAGACCGAAGCTTTTTTAGGTAATGAGGCAACTTTTGACACTGGTGATGACGATATTGTTGGAGAAGTTGTATATGATGAGGAATATAAGAGGAAACATAAACAAAGAGAGTTGTCCAGCAGCTCGGAAGGAGACGAGGAGGAAGAAAAAGAGTCTTTGAGTATCAGTGAAGACAATGATGAGCCTCAAAAGGTTAAGAAACTGCCAGGCCGTACTCGGAGGGAAACTAAATTGAGGTCAGTAGATGAGCTCCGGCCAGGTCTAAGACGGAGTAAAAGGGCCGCCAGAAACCACATTAATTACCGGAATATGAGTTGTCTGAATCAGATACAGAGTCGGCAAAGCCGAATAAGTCCAGACTAGAAAGCACAGACACCTTATTTTACCTTCCGTGTCCGTGTCCGAAACGTTTCGGACACCAATACTTGAAAGAAAGACACTTGAGGAAACGTGTCCTTAACGTTTCCAGTTAATTAATTTTTAAGAAATAGAAAAATGGTTTTGATTTTGATTTTGATTTTTTTTTTTATTTCTTTAAATCAATTATTTTATTTTTATATTCATACATGTATATTATAAATTTATTTCACATAGCTAATTTTATATATATATATATATATACACACTTATTTGATTTTATTTAACGTTTCTCTAACGTGTTCTTATCTTAATTTTTCAGAAAATGACATTTCTTGTATCCCGTATCTGTATCTGTGTCGGTATCCGTGCAATAGAAGTTGATCAACCTGTTGAAGGTTATGCAGGTAGCTAGATAACGCCGAGAGTAAGTCTACATTCAAAGAAACCAACAACTAATGGGGGAATCCATTGACAGGTAGCTTATCCCATTAATGTACAATAATCTATTAACCAATATTGTAACTGATGAATGTGGCTTTTAGATGTTCAAGCGCTGTATTATGTATTTCATGATCATGAGTATGATCTGTCTCATGCATTTTGGTAACCGAGGCTTGCTGGGGAAGGAGTTAAAGAATGACATGCTTCCTGACATTGAGAAGGAACATAAGGTATGTAATAAAACTGCCTTTTCCCAAAATCTTATTTTACAGAATAGTGTTTTTAACTAGTGGAAAAGAGTGTTGCCTCATCTTTTCCCGTTCATTTTGTGGCGTTTCTCAATCATTATTTCGTCTCAGTTCTTTGGCTTCAGTAAATAATGCTAGTGTCATTTGATGTTTATAAGTTCTCAGAGGAAAGAGAAATTGCTGAAAAAGCAGCACAGACAAGCTCTGCTCCTTGATAACTTCCTGATTGTCGAAGGGAAAAATGTATCATTGTTAGGGTCGTTAAATGGGCTGGATTTTGAAAAATCCAATTATATTTTAATTTTTTATTTAAATTCGCATTAATTCAAAGTGAATTAAATTAAGTTTTCCTATATCTTGAAAAAAAATAACGAATATCACTTGAATTTAGAGATGTAATTTTCGAAATTTGATCCATTTGCCAACCTTAATCATTGTATTGTACAGTACTCTGTTGATTGATTTGATTTTCTCATTCTCTACTCTTATATCAGGCGGAAACCACCATCACCTTAGCCTAATCAAATAAGAGAAGTTGGTTCCAGATCTGAAGCTTCCATGAATGGGACATGGAGTGAGTCTATGCTTGCCCATGAACATGTCACTTCTTTCAATACATTTTTTTTTTGGGAAAATTTGAAATTCATCCGTCAAATCATCCAACTCGGACTTAAGCGAAACTGGTAAAACCTCAGACTATCCCAATCTTTTACAAGAAACACTTTCCTGGATTCGAACTCAGGACCTGAAGGCTGGATACTGGGCCCTATACCACCAAGTCACGCCACTTTGAGATTCACTTTCAATACGTTGTCTCCTAATTCACTCGTTTATGATGAATTTGATGAAGATCGTAAAACTGAATCACTGGACAGAAGGTAAGATAAGTTTCTGTGTGCTTTTTGTTGCCTTATAAACTTGAAAATAAATTTACATAAACATGTGTAGTAATCGGAGAAGACAGAGGCCTCAACGATATTCAGTAAAAGACTTTGTTGAATCTGTTTCAGGTAATGAGGCAGCTTTTGACACTGGTGATGACGATATTGTTGGAGAAGTCGTATATGATGAGGAATATAAGAGGAAACATAAACAGAGAAAGCTGTCCAGCAGCTCGGAAGGAGACGAGGAGGAAGAAGATGAGTCCTTGAGTATCAGTGAAGACAGTGATGAGCTTTAAAAGGTTAAGAAACTGTCAAGCCGTACTTAGAGGGAAACTAAATCGAGGTCAGTAGATGAGCTCCGGCCAGGTCTAAGACGGAGTAAAAGGGCCGCCAGAAACCACATTAATTACCGAGTTGTCTGAATCAAACACAGAGTCAGCAAAACCGAATAAGTCCAGACTAGAAAGCACGGACACCTTATTTTACCTTTTGTGTCCGTGTCTGAAACGTTTCGGACACCAATACTTGAATGAAAGACACTTGGGGAAATGCGTCCTAACGTTTCCAGTTAATTAATTTTTAAAAAAATAGAAAATTGATTTTGATTTTTTTTTTTTTTTATATATTTCTTTAAATCCAATTATTTTATTTATATATATATATATATATAGATTTGATTTTATTTAACATTTCTCTAACGTGTTCGCATCCTAATTTTTCAGAAATTGACATTTCCCGTATCCCGTATCGGTATCCGTGTCAGTATCCATATAATAGAAGTTGATCAACCTGTTGAAGGTTATGCAGGGAGCTAGATAACGCCGAGAGCAAGTCTACATTCAAAGAAACCAACGACTAAAGGATGGGGGAATCCATTGACAGGTAGCTTATCCCATTAATGTACAATAATCTATTAACCAATATTGTAACTGATGAATGTGGCTTTTAGATGTTCAAGTCCTGTATTATGTATTTCATGATCATGAGTATGATCTGTCTCATGCATTTTGGTAACGTATTGAGGTTAGAAATGTTATCTCTGTTCTAAAGGTAGTTGAATTCGGAGATAGTATTCCGTGCATAAGGTTCTCGCTATAACCAAAGTTTAGGAAATGTTTCGATATATACAGTCTTATCTTCTTTTTTTCACAACGAGTTTGTTTTCGGGTTTTCGGAATTCGCGCTATGCACAACCTTCATAAAGATAGCTGAAATCATGATTCACAATATCTGTCTCCTTTTTAGAATTCATAAAATTCCTTACTTTTGCTGAAAGTAACAAGATCTTCAATAATCTCCTGCTTCTTCTCCTGCTCCAAAGCCATTGTTTCATATGTTGCAGGATGTTCAAACACAATGTGACCAGGACTATTATTATTATAAAACTTCATCTGCCTATTTCTCACCATTATTTCTTTCCCTTCCCTCACAACATGCTCCAAATAAACTCTCAATTAAAGGTTTGTTTCATACGTTAAATGCAATCACTTGTAAAAAAATAAAATAAATAAAGACTCGACATCAGTAATAATCAATTAACTAAAACATTACTAACTCTTAATCATCAGTAAAATCATCAACAAGATCGTCAGCAGCGGCTTCATCATCTTATTTTAACTCTAGCCTATTTATTGTAACTTTGTAAGCCTTTCAAGATATTATTGCTCAACTTTTTGATATTTATGTGTCCCCATTTTAGTAAAATTCATCCAATTTACTGCATAATTCTCGAGCTCTTAAAGACAATATATCTCCGCGCTTCTGTAACTTGATTGTTGCTGCATGTTTCGCCGAGATGCATCGTCTCTAAGAGCTCAAAAATTAAGCAGCAGATTGGATTTACTTTTCCAGAACAGTGACACACAAAAATATCAAAAAGTTGAGCAAAAAAAAAAATAATCTTGAAAGTTAGCACAGTTACCAACTGTAGATAAAGCCTTCATCAAAGCTAGAGGTACTTGAGCTGCAAATGATTATGTAACCAACACCCAACAAAATGATTGAGACTAATTAGATCTTGACTTTCTGTTTTCTTTTATTCATTAAAACATAACGAAGAAGCTACGCTATAGTTTTGGATGTAAATGACATCCCATTTTCTTCTACTGCAGCTATCATTATTAGTGTAAATTACAAAAGTATGATTTGTATGAAAATGTTTAACCAAAAAAAAAAAAAAAAATTGAATAAGTAGAGCAAGAACTGAAGGGAGAGCCTAGATAGAACTGACCGAGAATATACATAAATGAGTAATGGCTGCGACTGCACGCAAAATTTGTTCATCTGGTTCTTCATGCTCGAGCTTGTAACCGAACACCGCAACCATTTGTCATCTCATGTCGCAGCATCGAGCCTTTCCGAGCGTTTGCAATTTGTTCCACATGCAGATCATTTGCCTTGGAGACTGATAATGAGCCGTAAAATAACCTTCTATGCACCCAAACTGGCAAAACATCAGGTTGTTTATGTACTCTACAGGTTTCGTACCGTTGAACTGCTCCACCCACACTCCCATACTCACATCTTCCATCTTGAACAACTGCACAAATTCAAAATTAACTTTTAACCAAAGATCAAGCAAAGCAACCACCATGACCTTCATCTGCACATCAGGTTCTCTATTTTTTAAGGGAAAAAATAAAAAAATTTGGTCCGGTTCCGGTTCGGAACCGGAACCGAACCTTAAGGTGGAACCGTAACCGAACCGTTTAGGAGTTCGGTTCGGTTCCGGTTTTCAAATGGTCAAACCAGAACCGTGGCCGGGTCTACACAAATGTACTCATTACTTACTCTTAATTTTTGGCTTTCAAAATCGGATACTATGGATAGTGCAATGTCGGATGACAAAATGTAGCCTGGGCCATTTGCATAGGGTGGATAATCTTCCTCTGGCCACTCCTGAAACCACCAGCAATTAAGGAAAAAAAGAGTGAGGAATCTCAAAACATCCAAATTGACTACCTCACAGATAAAAAAAAAATGTAGCAAAAGAACAAAGTAACATACAAAATTGAAAGTCACTTGAATTCTACAGGAATGAAAGCCGAAAATTAATAAAATAACAAATTCGTAGAGTAATTGAGTTTGCACAACTGAAACAATTCTTCTTCACAGAAACCAAGTATTGCACATGAATTTGTTTAAAGAAATTCAGTTAAAATATATTGACATCTGACTGCAAGTCGGGTAGATTGAGAGAGAATATGCCAGCAGTATCGCAAAATTATATTGCTTCAAATTGAAGATGCTGGTTGATGAGATAAAAACTAGCAAATCAGCATGTCCATCCATACCTCATATGTCACAGCCCATTTGCCATGGCGAAGGGGCTTATGGTAGTAGTTGATGTTCCCAATGTACAAGCTTTTTCCGGCAGGTACATTCTTCACTTCATCAATAACTGCATCTAATCTTACAAATGTGTCATCATCGCACTTCATTATACGCTTAGCAGACAGTGTGCGAGCCTGTAAAACAGACACATTCATCCAATGTCATCTCCGGGATTAACACTCGTCATTCAAACTGTAGTAATAATAATTCAACTACTCACCCCATATGCACAGATGGCAACTGTTTTCAACACAACGAGGTCATAGGTATCCATGTAAGGAACAACCACAATGTCACCGAAATATTCTGCTTCTTTCTTTAACTCCACATTCACTTGTATCATTGCATGCTGTTCATTCAGAAATAGAGTAGTATCTAAGGACCTCCTACCTAGCGTTTACATGCTAACCAATAACCAATAATAATGCATTTAAAGAGCGTGTGCTTAGAAAAGGCGAAAAGGCTTTTTGATTACCAGTGCTACAAAGAATCGAACCACCACATTTGAAGATTGAACAAGCTTATGCTGCATCCAAGACTTTCTCACAGCCATCCGCTCAGCAAAATGGTTTCCTGCAGAGAGTATTCCAATAAAAAGTTCCACAGGCCCCACAGGAAGAGGTGGAGCCTGCCATCTGCTTTGCATCTCAAGATGTGTTTGAGTACCAGAACTAGGATGTGTTGTAGGCAAAGAAGCAGCAAATATGTCATGGACATCAATGTCCCCATCCAAAGCTAGGCCGGTGGCATCCTCAAGAGTAAATCCCTGATCACCATTATCAGACAAACTTATGAGCCATCAATAGTGATCAAGAGATGAAGCATTGTGATATACTACTTACAGGGTGATAAGGAAAGGATGTGACATGCTTCCCGTCAACATTAACATGATACCCCTCCAAACCCGCAAGAAGAGTCAGAACAAAAAGCCTGCCCTCCTCGAATGGGAAAGGTGATAACCAACTGGAGGTCACCATTTTTGTTTCAGGTCTGAGCCGCTTCTGCAGCCACAGTTTATTTTTAGTCTGTTCTGGGTGATTTTCATCATCACTGATCCATTTCTCACACTTCAACTTGCCATCAACTGCAGTCAGTCTAAAATAATAAGCCAATTTGGTAGTAAAGGTAAAATTAAGAAAAAGTAAAATGAAAGGTAAAATTAAGAAAAACTAGCAAGAAACTGAAAACAAGGATTCTAAAATTAAAATTTATGAATGAATATGAGCAAGCAACTCCAAATTGGTTAAAACCTCTGCTTCAGGTTCGCTAAAAAAATGAGTAACATACACAAGCAGGCCACATCTTATAGAAAGTGTAAGTTACTATGAGTAAGATACACGAGCATGCCACATCTTAGAGAAGTGTAAGTTACACATATCTAATCCCTTCGATGCAAACTTTGAAGGGTTGATTTCAACATAAAATAAGAGACCACTATTAAATTTGCAACCAAATGTGGTTATATGTATCCATCAATAGAATACACAAACAAAACCTGAAAAGAAAAAAAAAACTACGAAACAATAATTTAGAGTTTCCTCCTCACAGAGAAAAATAAATTAAAACTTCAATTTCATATTAAATATACATGTATGGTCTAACATCTCCAGATTTTAACATCCAGATTTTTGAGGAAGTAAACTACAAACATGACATAAAAGAGAAGCAAGCCACCGATGTGCAGTAAAAGTTCTACATACTAATCCACGAAAAATACACCCAACCAGAAAGCCACAATCAACAACAATATCTATTATAACTCTTAACCATATTCATTCTTCTTTTTTTTTTTTTTAAATCGTTAGAAACCCTGCCGCCAAACCACCTCTTCCGGGCTTAAACGGAGCAAGTAAAACACCCGGCTATCACAGACTCTTACAAGAAACACACTCTTTGGATTCGAACCATCCTACACCACCAAACCACGACCGGCAACCATATTCATTCTTTTTATCACTAATCAAGCAATCACCCCGCTAACATCAATCCATTTTAACATTCAGTTACCCAAAGACCCCCCAACAAAATCAATCATATATCAAAATATCAAATATAACTTCTAAAAAGATACTAAACCTCAACAACAATCACTACTTACCAGTCTCCTCATCCACCCCAGACGGCGAGCCCTGGCACCGCAAGGCGGTCCCCCACTGCATCCTATAACAAGTGTTCTGCTCAATCACAGGCTTGCCACTGAAATCTCCTTTCAACCTTGGATTAAAATGCAAAATTCTCGGTGGCTCCTCCTCCCCTTCCACCATTTTCAACCCACGAAGCTCCATCATGAACTCTGAAACCATAGCTGCTTCCTGCCCATCCATAAGCCTTTTCTTCTCCTCATGTGCTGCCCTTGGAAACCCCACTACAGTTATATGTGATCCCAGTGTAAGCCCACATGGTAAAATCATCACATTCTTATTATTCAAAAACTCAGACCCAGATAAAATTATTGACTCAGGACAAGATTCTGATAAATTCTCTCTCTTTTCTGTATCAATATGAATGTTCCCTGATTCAAGTTCCTCCCATAACTTTCTCCCCACTTCAAAAGCCGTTTCAGCCACCTTGTGTAACTGAAAAACCCCAGATTCACTACTGGGTGTGAAAGTCTTAGCATCAAATGAAATATTTGAAAGCAGCTTGCTTTTGATACTTGACCCGGTGGGGGTGAGTTGAGTCTGAGTCGGTGAGTCCGAGTCAGGTGATGAAACCCATTGCTTCAAAGGACGAGATGGTGCTTTCAGTTGGGATTCTTCTCCAATTTTGAGTTGTTTATTACTATTATTATTATTATAAGGGACAGTAGTTACAGGTTCTTGGGAAATTGAACTGAACCCAGATGAGAAATCAAACGGAACTTGTAAACCAATCAAAAATATCCAATACAAAACACAAAATAAAATCAAAACTAGAATCCATCTTTGCCTGCTAAGCGACACAACCATTTCAAAGTTTCCTCTTCCTCTTCCTGATTTCGAAAGTTGATTCAGTTTTCTCATTTCAAAAAAAAAAAAAAAAAAAAACACAGAGAGACAAAGATGGTGTTGTGTTTTGTATACGAATTGGATTAATGGGTATCAAATAGTGAAGAGAAGAGAGAGTTTGGTGATCAAAACTCAACACAAAACAAAAACGAAAGCTTGTGCAGTGAAGATGAAAGTAGTAAGACTAGTAGGTCCACAAAATGAGGTTTCATTAAAATTCGTTTCTTTTTCTCTAACGGAATCATCTGTTTAAATAAAATTATAATTTATTTTTTTTGATAATTAAATAAAATTATTGTTATTTATAAAATATATATATATATATATATATATTGGTATAAAAATTTGTACACAACTGAAAGACGGGTTGGTTTTAAGCTCTCGTTTCAAGTGAGATCTTGAGTTCGAAATCATAAAATGGATCAGTGAATATGGGTGTGAATAATAAGGTGAGACTCATTTTAATGATGGGATCGAGAATGTAGACCAACTTAAAATTCAATAAACCCCTAAAAATTAAGGGTGGTAAAACGAATCAACGAATCGAATTTGTATCGAATACTAAACAAATCGAATCAAAATGTGATGAATTCGTATTCGATTCGTTTATTAAACGAATCCTAATATCATGATTCGTATTCGATTCGTTTAATATCATAATTTACCATAATTGATTCGCATTAATTCTTCATAAAAATATACCTATAAAATATGTAATTAATATATTTATTAAAAATGCCTCACAAAATATTGAAAATATTTTTTTTCTATGATAATTAGCCATAATTTCTCGAATGTTAATTGAAAAATAGCACTAACTATTAAAAGAAAATAATAAAACGAATCTTAAACAAATAAATGAATTAATGAACTTAAATTCGTATTCGATTCGTTTAATAAACAAATCGAATCGAATTGACTCATTTATTAAACGAATCCATTTTTTCAAACTCGTATTCGCTTTAAAGCGAATCGAATCGAACGAATAAACGAATCATGACCCAAATTACCACCCCTACTAAAAACGATAGATTAGGAATATGTCAAAAAAATCGTTTGTAGTCCATAAAGTCCTTGGTAATATTGAAATTTTTTTATACGTTATTGAATTCTAACGATTAATACTTATTAGTATATCTGTGACATAATATTATAAAAAAAAATTAGAATAAATAGGATTCCGAATTACCGATTCAATACATAATAAATTTGTAATTGATAAAACTTGATGATATGTCATTATATGAGAATTTGCAGGAAATAAAATCGCGCAACTTATTTTACTCAACTTAAAAATTCATTTAAAATCAAGGGAAATATCATTTTTCGTAACTATTATTTACTACGAAAATTTTGATTTGTTATTTTTTCTCTTGTAATTTAAAAATTATTCATTTTTCCACATAATAAAATAAAAAAGTGTACAAATTATCCATTTAATTAAGGAAAAATTATCTGTTTCCTAACTCATGAAAATGAAAAAGTGAATACATTTGAAATTTCAGGTGAAAAAAAAAATAATTTCAAAATTTTCATGATAAATGATACTTACGTTATTTATCAAGTAGAAAATTGATAATTTCCAAAGTAGAATTTATAAAACAATTTATGCCCGGTTAATATCATCAAGATCCATGATTTTTATGATTTTTTTCCTCAAATAATAAAATAGTTAATCAAAAATATCGTTGACTAATGACTCCTAGAGATATAAATTGGGTTAGGCTAGCACTATAAATTGCAAGTTGTGAAGAGAGGCTAACTACGTTCTTAATGAGTTGACATTTTTTATATATGAAAATGTAAATTAAATTGCTATGAATAATCTATTTAATTACATTTAATAAAAATATTAAAAATCATAAAACTTTGAAGTATAATATGGCACAATCTTATATAATAATATAGGACAATCTTTTAAAAATTAAGTTCGGTCAAACATGAAATAATAATATACCGTAATTTTTTTTATCGAGCTAGCACGACACAAAATAATTTACACATATGTTGATATCTATAATAATGAATGGAATTCTCTTCACTGTTGGATTGTATGGTTTTATCAATTCAATGTATCAAATATCAATGGAAACTTTGTCCATTTCAAGAAGGTCAATGGACCTATTTGATATATATAAAAGAAAACCTAATCATTACATGATAAAATCTTAAAAAATAGGGAGCCAGATGTTACTATCCTATTTCCGGCACATGTGAATAATAATAAGAAAAGGACAAAGGACTCCCCATTGGAAAATTCGCCTCTTGTGTCAAGGGTTATGATATTTTCTAAGTATCTATGGAGACATGGTTTGAAAATTTATTCCTTATTTATCTATCGAAATACATCTCGAAAAATTATTCTCATATAGGAAAAATATGTCTTCAAATTTTTCATAATCTATGGAGAATATTAGAGTCACCAAAATTTTTACGGAGACTCAAATTCATGCCCCTCACCTAATGAGAGGAATATGAATTACCAAGCTCGTTCGCTAGGGGCATAATCGTAGTGTCCATTTGTGGCACCACCACTTTAAGTAAGAGGTACCTCTCACCATTTGTCACTTTTAGCTTTAATTTTGAGGGTACCTTCTTTGGATGAGAATTCAATGGCTCTTTTTTTCTTGAACGATGGAATATATTAATCATCATAAAGTGCTATATCAATTCAGCGATATCAACTCGAATATAATTCTTATATTAACTTAAAGAGTTGAGTCTGATTAAAACATCGCCTAACAACATAAAATCTATGTATTACAAATTTTCTTTAACCATTATAATGATCAGTTCACACCAACTAGAATATTGACGTACTAGAGGATTTATTTAATGTCCAAAGAATGTTCAATTGAAGGACTCTGATTTAAAGTAAACTTTTAATATATTAACAAATTTAAAAAATTATTTACTTGGATATTAGTAATTTGAAATTTGAGGTATTAAATATAAAAAGAATAGGTATTGAACATAAATTTTATCTTTTACATTAAAGATAAAAAATTTGATATTGATTTGACATTGAAATAATCACATTTGAAAATTATAAATATTAAACTGAAATTTTAAACATAAATATGAAAAACGGACAAAAAAATATGCGATGTATAATGAAAGATTCCTAAAAAAAATTTATAGATATACGGAATGAGTGGTTTGACGACGAGATTTCTAACGATTCCAAAAAATTAACAAAACAAAATAAAACAAAACAAACATGCAACCATGGAGGTTGGTTTGAAACTTAAAATTTAGTCTTTGTATGGATACCAACTAATTGAGTTCAAAAGTTGTCATGTGGACAGTTGATATGAGGTTGGTTTGAAACTTAAAATTTAGTCCTAAATTAGGAACCCGAATCTAAAATTATTTTAAATGTATAATATAATTTTATATTTTTATCCTTTATTAGTAGAGTCTCATTTTAAGAATTCGCTTAGAGCCCTTCAAAATTTAGAGCAACTCAAGACCACTCCGAATTGATTTGGTAAACTCTTGTTTTGAAAAATAAAAGGGTCGATATTCGAACCGACTCACATGGATGAGGAGATTATTGGGTTATCATTAGGCTAAATTACTTCTTTAAAAACTCTAATTATTCTTGCATTTATTTCAAGCTAATTAGCTATTAGTTTAACTCAGATTATAATTAATCATAAGGGTAGATTATAATTAATCATAAGGGTGTGCAGCGATTTCGGTTTGACCTGAAACCGCACGAAACCATAATAGTTTTTCGATTCCGGAATCGAAATCAGTTCTTCCGAATTTAAGGAACTGATTTTTTCAATTTGGTTATGATATTAGTGTAGTGGAAGTAAGAACCGAATTTCGGTCCCAAATCTAAAATTAAATGTGTCTCTTAGGATTTGACCATGTGACCTCTTACTTCTTTGGGGATCACTACAAAATCAATATATTGCTGAACTATTTTACTTTATGTATGGATCATTCAAGTATTGGACAAATATAAATATTGCAGTAAATGTATTATTACTTTAAGTTTGAGAAGTAGTAGTTACTTAATATCAATTATTGTATTTTTTTTTTTTACAATAAAACAAAGAACATATTAGACAAATGGAAAATATGATAGCTCGGAACCGGATCAAAATCGATAAATAAGATATTTAATTAGTTATGTTTCAATTCTAAATTATTAAGAATCGATAAACTGATTTTACACGGTCCTAGTTAATCAAACCAAGTGTGTGTGTATATATATATATATTAGTGTGTGCCCAAAACAAAGAACATATTAGACAAATGGAAAATATGATAGCTCAGAACCGGATCAAAATCGATAAATAAGATATTTAATTAGTTATGTTTCAATTCTAAATTATTAAGAATCGATAAACTGATTTTACACGCTCCTAGTTAATCAAACCAAGTGTGTGTATATATATATATTAGTGTGTGTCCGTACCTACGGTACGGTGTTACATAATTTATATAGAAATTAAGATTTTATTATTTAATTTGTTTATAATGAAATGATTATATTTTTTAATTTATTTGGTAGTTTTCATATTTCATTAATAAATGATTTTATTTTTTAATTTATTTGGTAGTTTTCATTTTCCATTTTTATAGAGATTCTATAATGAAATGACTATTTATCAGCCGTTAGATTATAATGAAATGATATGGGCCGCCAAATAAGCCACATAAAGATAACATTTGGATACATTATCTCTCTTAATCTTAACCATACATTACACTCTCTTTCCTCACACACCATTGTCCTTTATAATATAAATATATATATATATATATATTATATATATATTTATTTATTTATTTATTTATTTATTTCAGGACAGGATAAAGAATCAAAAAATCTGCAACAACAAAAGTCGGCATCCAACTGATTGTGATTTGCACAGTGAGGATGAGACTAACGCAAATAGGAGAAAACTCTTATGACTTGAAAGAAATCCACTTGCCTTAGTGAAAAAAATTATATCCACTATATAAGATTTTCGTTATAAATAAAATACGAGGAAAAATCTTTATATAGCAGTCTGTTAATTTACTTGGGGATTATTTCCTGAATTTAAACTTATAATCAAATGATTAGCAAGTTAATATTTTACATAAAAATTGTAAATTTAAGCGGGATAAGTGCATTATGACGAAAATATTAAGTTAGTGATAAGATATAGTAAGAGAGATGTCTTTAATGAGCGTGACTTGGTGGTGTATGGTTCAGGATCTGACATTCAGGTCATGTGATTGATCCATAAATTGTGTTTCTTATAAGAGTTTGGGACAGCCGGAGGTTTTACCTGCTCCGTTTAAATCCGAAAATGATAATTTGATTGTGAGATTTCTAACGATTTCAAAAAAAATAGTAAGAGAAATTATCAACATTGCCAAAGATCAATTGGTTGTGTCCATTAATAATTTTCAAAAGACTCGTTGAATATTGAAAAGTAACTTATCTTTCTTATATTAGTGTTATATAATTTTTATATCAACATGAGGTGTCCTAATGAAATGTTGTTTCTCCGAAAGTGGCCCCTGAATGTAAGAAGGAATTTTCATGTGTCTTTTACTTTCGGCCATTTGTTTTATATAATTAATTAATTAAGATTAATTAGAGTAAAATTGACTAATTTAAAATTAAAATTAAATTATTCGGGCGGCCTCATAAACTAGTTTCTTTTTAGATAGAATTTTAAAATATCTTTAGAATCCAGTTTTTTTTTTTTTAAATCGTTGGAAACCCCTCCGCCAAACTACCCATTCCGGACTTAAGCGGAGCAGGTAAAATTCTCGATTGTCCCAAGCTCTTATAAGAAACATACTCTCCGAATTCGAACCCAATATCTCAAAATGAGATCATGAACCCTACATCATCAAGTTACGCCCCTTCGAGGACCTTTAGAATCCAGATGGTGTCAATGATTCACTTATAATTTTATGTACACTAATATTAGTCGCCTTTTTGAGTACTGTCTCACAATCGAATTTTTATCTTTTTATGTTAAAAATAACAAATTTAAAAAAATAAGTTTCACATCTTTAAATTTATTATGTAATTTTTGGAGCACATAAAAAAAAAATTGGTGCTAAGGACAGGACCGGCCTTGAACATAGGCAGACACTCACCAGTCTATGAATCCCAATTTTTTTTATTATATCTTTTCAATAACTAATAGTTAAGGGTCTCAATTTTTTTTTTTTTTTTGTTATAATATATTATGTCATGGCCAAAAGCCTTTTTATATATATATATATATATATATATATATATATATATATATATATATATATACACATTAGTTTTTGCCCGTGCCTACGGCACGGTGTTACAGTATTTGGCCCGTGTCTACGGCACGGTGTTACATTATTTGCCCGTGTCTACGGCACGGTGTTACATTATTTGCCCGTGTCTACGGCACGGTGTTAAATGATTTTATTTTTTAATTAAATGATTTTATTTTAACTTTCTATTTTTTAATTTGAAAATTTTTGACTATTTCCATCAATCACTCTCTTTCCTCCAATTACCAATGAAATGATCTGGGCCGTCAATTAAGCCACATAAAGAGAACCGTTAGATACACTCTCTTTCCTCCAACACAATTCTCCTTTATTATATAGATATTATAAAACGCAATAATGTGTGAAAGAGAATGTAACGAATGATTATGATTAAAATATAATGGCGGATACTGAATCATTTCATTATAAAATCTCTCTCAAAATGGTAATTGTAGGTTATCAAACAAATCAAATAATAAAATCATTTCATTATAGAAACTCTCAAAAAATTACCAAATAAATCAAATATCAGAATCATTTCATTATAAAATCTCTCTGAAAATGACAATAATAGATCATACGATAAAGTAACTATATTTCTGTCGGTTTTATCTGTCTCTAATTCTGTGAAGTTTGATACAGAATTTTGATTAGCTTGTTGCCATATGTTCAATGATCTTTCCATTTTTAGAACAAAATACTATAATTAATTAAAAATAATAATTATAATAGTTGATACAATTATTTTTTTTAGTCTAGCTCTTTATATGAAGATTATGCATATATTTTATGGTTCTGAAAATGCTTTCCACACTTGTCATTTGTCATTAACATTCACTACTACAAGGTTTTTTTTTAATGGAAAATTTTAGACCCTTTCTTTTATCTTTTATCTTTTAAGGAGGGATATCTCATTTTAATAAAAATAAGTATAAAGTGTTTAAAAGACATAACAAAAACACAAATTCTAATATATTATATGATAAAATAGGGATATTAATTGCATTTTAATTAATTGTGGCCAATGGATTAAATTTATTCTGTTATCAGGCACACTCTTATCATGCACTAATAATAATAAAAAAAATAAGGAATTCAAAAAAAAAATTTAACTAATTTTAAAGTTGAGGGTTACTCAAAATTTATATTTTAAGTTCATTTATTTATGTAAGTTAATATGAGATATTTTATTTAACACTCTCTTTCACTCACATGCCGGTCTTTTACCTGTCACGTGGGCAGGTAAGTGTGGACCCACTCGTACATGAGTGATGAGTCTAACTCTAATATCATATTGAAACCCATAAATTTAATTTAATCCCAAAAGTTAACTTAAGAGTCGACGGTTGTTCAATACTTATATTTTAAGTTCGTTCATTCATTTCAGCCGATGTGAGATATTTTTCTCAGTACTCATCTTCACGTGCATGTCGGTCTTTTGTCTGTTCTGTAACACGCGGGTAGGTAATTGTGGGTTCACTCGTATACAAGTCTCTTATACCGTGTTGAAATTCATAAACGTAAGTCAATATAAAAACTAGCTAGTGTTGGAATTGAGGGTTGTCCAAAACTTATATTTTAAGTTCATTTATTTATTTATCTCAATTGACGACTCGACGTATGATATTTTCCTCAACAGGATCTCGCAAATTATCTAAAATGTAGGATCCCTCATCGGAAGCTATATACTATTTGAGCATGTGTTTCATGTGTGTTTTTGTGATGATTTTTCAACAAAAGGATTATTAAATGAGTGACACTATAAATGTACCTTGCCCATGAAGTCAAGCAACAAATAATCATTTTACTTTACCATCTTATTCTTATATTGATGTGTGTGATCTTTAACGCGACTAATAATATTCGGTTTCATGATTTTGCAAATTTAAGACTTAACCATTTTGATTTTTTTTCTTTTTGGGTTATGATTCAACCCCATATGTGAGCATCCCAATATCTTCTTCTTCTTCTCTTCTTCTTCTTCTCTTCTTTTTCTTTTTTTTTTTTTTCTTTTTTTTTTTTTTTTTAAGCATGAGTGATTCACACAAGAAGATGAAATGATTATTAGGCTTCATGCATCCATTGGTAACGAGTAATGATAGGCAAAAAATTTATGTAGGATGGGGCGAGCGAGGACTTGATACGTTAAGAGCGGGTAAGATGATAATTTTCTATACTCATTAGTTGGATGAGTCGGGCACATATATTGACATCTTTGTTCAAATATAGATAAAATCTACATATGAACGGGGAACCATACGTGAGCCCATGATGGTTAAGGACGGATAAGATGACACTTTTTACACTTTTTGATTGAACGGGATAGATACGGATATTGACATTCATGTATCATACACAATCTATTACTATCCCCGTATCATATCCGACCCCGTTTCCATCCCCAGTAACATGACCGTTGTGTGTATCAACTATGAGACATAGGGGTGAGCAAAATCGGTTTCGGTTCCGGTTCCGCATGGAACCGGAACCTACACGGAAAAATTCGGTTCCGCACTAAGTGGAACCGGAACCTACCCAATTAAACAGGGTACCCTATTATTCGGTTCCAATCCGGTTCCGGTTCCGGTTCCGAATTACCCTATTTTAAAATATTTTAATGAAAACTGCATTCTAATACGAGTCCGTAGCAAAAAACGGAGACCAATTCTTGATTACATATCCTGAAAAGCGACCCAAGTTTGGCCTTTGTGTTTGAGCATCTTAAATACTAAGACCTCCACACTGCGAGAAAACTGCTTTCAGTGATTTCTTCAACTTTGTGATTTTGATTTTCTCGTTGAGATTCCTGATGTATATGGTCATGTTTCCAGGAATTTCATTGCCTTGCTGTCCCTCATGCTCCATCTCATTGATTCTAGTTTCTTATAAGATGACAACTTACTTGATCAATTTAATTGATAAACAAATGGAGCCGAATTGTAATTAAAGAGTTAAAAGAAACAATTGTTTCAAAATGCAAATTTATTGAATTGAAGTAATGGCCAGTAATCTTATCAAAAAACAAATTCAATCAAGGCATCGGAAACTGTAATACTACAAAACGTAGGAATAAGGGAAGCAAAAAAAATAATAAAAAAAAAACTTGCTAATGTTCAACAAAATGCCCAGCTGCCAGCAGAGTCTATTCATTTCTCAGTATGCTGTTTATCGCCAGCCCCGTCAACATTTTCCATCGGAGGCAATGTCTGCATGCAAAAGAATAAAGCCTCATTAAATCTTTTTATCAAACATTTTATATGCAATCAAGAATTGGGGCATCAAACTCCCGAGTCCATGGTTCCAGTTATTATCTGCTCTTTCAGTTGCTTCAGCAAACCGGTTCCATGGTCCGGTTCCGGTTCCGATCATTTTGGAACCGGAACCTACCCGGATAAAATCGGTTCCTTCATTTTTGGAACCAGAACCTACCCGATTACAATCGATTCCGGTTTCAAACCAGGAAAATCGGTCCGGTTCCAACCGGTTCCGGGTAGACCCGGAACCGTTGCTCACCCCTAATGAGACATACAAATTTCTAAGCGGTCCCAACTGTTTTAGCTGCATGCTGGTTTTGTTCACAGTGGTGCAAAAACATAGTATCAAATCTTACTGAAAGTATAAGTTAGCTTATAAATTGTGGAACAAACATTAGAGTATAAGGTAGCGTAGAAAAATAATCTCATATTTATTTCGTTCAATTTTGCGATAGTGTAATCTAGCGTGAATGCTAATATTAATTATGTGTTTGAAGTAGTATTTAAACACAAGTGTACACTCACTTATAAACTCACCAAAGTCCACACCAAACAGTGTATTACTCTCAAATCTTAGCGTATACGCTAACTTATAAACTCACAAAACTTCACACCAAACTGTGTCTTACTTGATGAACACTAAAAAATCCACATTTATTAAAAGAAAAATTAATCATTTTACACTTGTAGTTTCGTGTATATTTTTATTGTGAAATAACAATTAAACAATTAAATTTATATTTTATATTTTTTTTATTTATCGTGTCGGTAAAATACTGCTTTGGAAGCTTAACAAGAAAAATAAATATGAGATCTGAATTCCAAGACCCATGAAATAAAAAAAAATGTGCTAACTAAATTCAAATCGGACTTGGAAAATATTCACTGTGTTTAGATTGACAACAAAATGAGATTATACTGTATTTAGCTACACATATATTGTATTATCATTATTATATTAATAATTATTATTATTTTTATATATAATATTTTGGAGGTCCCACTGAAATTATATATATATAGTCATCCATCAAAACACTTTTCGATGAATGACAATAATTTGCATTTTTTGCAAATTGTTTGCATTTGCAAATGCATTGCATTTGCAGCTCTCCTCCACTCTGGGTGCATTATTTCATTTTCCCTTATCTGAGGATTTGGGGTAAGTATCATTGTGGGAACACAGGAATCTGGGGCGACGCATGCTGTCCCGGGCTCGCGGCCCGGTCGGGAGTACGGAGTAGCCACGGGGGACTAAACCGGAGAATAATGGAGTCGCCACCCGGTGTGAACCGGGAAAATGAGATTTAAGGCCGCACTCACCCCTCGCAAGGGAAGACCTCAAACCGTTGGATTCGGAATGGTCCCTTACTTATGCCATTTGTAATGAAAGGATTTACATAATAATTTAATCAGGCTTAAGTAACACTTATTCCTAAGAATATCATGCTTCTATACTCATGGGTACAAAATAACACTCATACATACATTTCATATATATCTCATATCTAATAACACATGCCTAAAAATACTTCAAAGTAACAATGAACATACAACTTCATTCAGCATATCATATTCATGAAAACACAAGCATACATAATATCCGCACAAGCATACTTGTGAGCACTTTTCCAAGTGATACGTGGAATTGTATCCCAAGTATAGACCGCATTACCGTCCATTCGGAATCGGCTACGGAATTTATGTTTGGGTTTCCATCCGATATATCACAAGAAATAGTACTCCAAAGTCATCATGGCATAGGCATATGAATCGTAATGCGTTAAATCAAGACTAAGGCAAACGACGCAACTAATGGAATAAACATGCTTTTCATTATTATGTGCACAAAGATAAGAATGACTATGTGTGGTTCCATAAAAAATCACCTAAGAAACAATTATACGTGGCATGTGATGAATATGTCTCAGTTCAGTGTGTTCGGGTTCGTGTAGCGTTCGTAAACGCGTTCGAACGGAAATGAAACAGAATGCTCACGTTCATATGGCGTTTGTTAACGCGTTCGAACGGAAATGAAACAGAATGCTCGCGTTCGTATGGCGTTTGTTAACGCGTTCGAACAGAAATGAAACAGAATGCTCACGTTCGTATGGCGTTTGTTAACGCGTTCGAACGGAAGTGAAACAGAATGCTCACGTTCGTATGGCGTTCGTGAACGCGTTCGAACGGAAATGAGACCTGATGCATGATAAGGCAAAATGTATGCGCGTTCGAGTTGCGTTCGTAAACGCGTTCGAACGGGAACAGACCTGATGCATGAAATGGGATGTAATACATAAACAATAAAATAAAGGGGCGCGGTAAAGTACTGCCGTAAAGGTGGCCTTTTGGGGCTCTTGGTCTCTCAAAGAGAGGACCTTTAGACCAATATACTAAGCCCATGCGCGTCACATCACACATACAAAAATAGAGCCAATCATATCAAAACCAAGTATGCCCGATTGAACACATCTTACATCCAATCCGAACACACATCAACCGGCGCGGCAAAGCATCGTGGTAAAGGGTTTTAACCCCTCCCCATAAGGGATCTTTCATTCCACTTACTAAACCCATGCGCTTGATTGAACCATGCATAAAAAGATAAAGTCAATAATATCAAACTAAGTATGCCCGATTGAACGTATCTTGCATCCAACCGAACACACATCAACCGGCGCGGCGAAGTAGTGTCATAAAGGTGGCCTTTTCGGCTCTTCGTCTCTCAAATAGAGGACCTTTGAACTAACTCACTAAGCCCATGCGCTTGATTGAATCATGCATAAATAAATAACATACATAATTCAAGTGACGAAAAATAAACAAACCAAAGCAACACAAGGCAGAAGATAGTGCCGTTTACTCAAGCGGTACGTGGAGTTGTGTCCCGAGTACAGATCATATTACCGTCCATTCGGAATCGGCTATGAAATTTATGTCCGGGTTTCCATCCGATATACCGCGAGAGTTAACACATTTCTCATTCATCCCATACCCACAACACACATCATACATAAACAGGATTCAACGAATAAGTAAAATATAATCAAAATAAATAACAGAAATCACGTAGAGATGTGTGTGAAAAGTACCCTCATGTCTAACCTTTTAAGTCGTCTCTCGGACTCGCGTTTCACGAAGATCGGAAGGGGTAAAGCTCCGCAACTTTTCTGGTTCAGCGTCCTAGCTCACTGCTTTGCTGTTTTGCTTGCGGTTCGAACTCCGTTCTGCTCCTGTTCGGCCTCTGTCTTGCTGCTCACTGCTCGGGCCACCTGTTTTAACGTTTTCAATGAACTGTTCCAAGTTTGTGTGGGTTCTTAGTGCAGTTGTGTGTGATTATTTTTAAGATTATCTATGCAGTTTTTATGTTACTGTTTTTAAGGATTTGGGCTGCTGTTTTAAGGTAATTCAGGGGCTGTTTTTGAGTGTTTGTTAGGGGGTGTTTTAGTGGTTGTAAGGGCTGTATGGGGGGATGTGTTCTCGGTGCAGGAGGGGAGTGTTTTGATTTGGCTAAGGAGGGTTATTGTTTGTGGTGGTCTCGGTTATGGTGGAGGATTGAGGCTTTTGTTGTCTCGGCTATGGAGGAGGTGGTTAGGGCTCTTTGTTCTCTTTTTTGTGTGTATGTGAAGTGTCTTGGGCGTGTATTAGAGAGAGTTGGGCCTGAATTCTATGTGTCAAGGAGAGGATGGCTTTGGTTAGGGGTTGTTTATATAGAAGAGAGCTAGGGTTTGCCCTTGTCTCACAAGGAAGAGATCTAGTTTCCAAATTATGAGTCCTAAGAATGATATACAAAAGATTGAGGGGGGACAAAATATTTTAAATTAGGAAGTCAACTATTTTAAATTGGTAGATGTCTTATTAGATTAGAAAGTCAAATATTTGATTGGTTTTAATTGGTTAGGATTGATTTTAATTAGGCATATCTTCTTTTTAGTTTTAGTATATAATATATTCAAATTATTTAAATTAGGCATGATTTTAGTTTAAGTTTGGTAAATGTTTTAAATATTTTATTTAATGTTTAATGATTAAATTAATATTTATTTATTTAATTTGGGATGTGTTTTATGGGCTTTGGGGAGCTAAATGGGCTGGGGTGTGAGGCTAGCAGCAAAACTAGAATTACCGACACCGTTCGAACGTTTCCTCGAACGCGACACGAACGCTCGCAATCTGTTTACCGTTCGAACGAAGTAACGAACGCAGTACTAACGAAGATAGTGAGCTTGTTTATTCTGAATTTCCCCTTCCGATATCTGTTTCCCGCGGCTTTCGTGACTCAAAAGGTAGTGCCTCCAAATGAGACTCATCATCGGGTTTCACATGCAAAAATGCAATGCCTACAATCATGTTTGTTTTATTTTATTTTTTTCTTTTGTAATTTCTTTTTCTTTGATTAATAAAATTATTCGTGTTTTTATTTATATTTTTTTTTGCTAATGTGCACCATGTCAGGTAAAGGGTGAAGCTATTCAGAACAAATATATTATTTTTATTTTTATTATATTTTATTAATTGTGATAATTTCCTAAATAAAATTCACATTCTTTCCAGTTTATTGAGGACTCTTGACTAACTGTAGACAATCACCGATTGACACAGATAATATTTGAATCCCATAAATGAGAGAGAGTGAACTATTAAAGTTATGAATTAGTTATAGACAATACGGTTCTACATGTTTTGACATATTTAGTAAGAGTGGCAAAAAAGCCCGGGCCCGACCCGGGGTGAAAAAAGCCAGGATCGGGCTTCAAAATGAGGTCCCGGTGACCAAAAAAGCCCAATCAGTAAAAATACAACACAAAAAGGAAATCCAGAATCAGCCTCTGTTACTCAGCCCATGATATGATGCTTCAGACCCTGATGAGTTGATTCAGACCCTGATTAGCAGAGCCGACCCTGATGAGCAGAGCGGACCCTGATGGGCAGAGCAGACCCTGATGAGCGGACCCACACGAGCAGACCCTGACGAGTAGAGTCAGACCCTGGTGAGCAGACCCTGACGAGTAGAGTCAGGCCCTGGTGAGCAAACCCTGAAGAGCGGACCCTGATGAGCGGACCCTGACGAGCGGAGTTAGACCATGGTGAGCGAACCCTGAAGAGCAAGGTGCTTCAGACCTTGAAATATGCCCCTGACGATCCAGTAACCAAGTCAGACCCGATCAACCAAACGTAGTAAGACCGAAAGCTTCAGTATTCCGAGGCTTGTTGATGTGACAACAATCTCATTAAAATAAATTTGCCCCCTACCGAAGGTGCAGTAGAACGTGAGACGTTTGTTTCCCAAGATGCAACGGAAACAAACAAGTATGGGCACCACCAAACTTGTTTTCAACGAACCACAAAGTGTTTGAACTCTCTAAACAAAAAAGACAAAGAAAATGGAAGAATTTGTCTTTCTTTTTGAAAATTGTCTCTTGTTAAAACGAAAACAATCACTGTCTTTTTAGAAGAAAAATAAATATGCCAATTAAATCATATTAGTGGGAGGCCTTTCATTTGTAGTAACCACCAAGTTAATTAATAGAATTAATTTAACTGTTATGGAACTTGCAAAAATTGGCTGGGCCGGGCCCGCACAATTTGGTCTGGCATTCGTGTACGCAGGACGCGCGGGTGCACACGAGTCAGACCTGATCGGATTTTGATTTGCACCACATGCGCGCGCACGTAGAGAGAGCCTCTATCCTTATAACACTTACCCATCTACGTATGGGTAATCATATATAAGCACATTTTTCCTTTATTAGCTTTCCCATGTGGGACAAGCCAATTTCTCTTTATTTTCCAACACTAATGGGTGAACTTTGAGCAACAATTTCTCATTCACCCAAGCACCATTTTAAGCATATGAATATACCATTCCGAACTACTCACGGATGAGTATCTGAATCACTCAAAAAACATCCACTAACACGAAGTGGACCATGCTTAAAATTGTACCACAAAATGCTTACTTGTGAGCATTTTCCAACAATCCCCCACATGAATGAAATTGGCGAAAAAACGTCAAATAAAATTATTTTATAAAAATATTTATTTTGACCTTAAAGAGTTCAACGGTTCAACACATGCATAGGATAGGTAGGCCTCAGCCTTTGAACATTCCATTGTGAAAATATATCTCATTTACTGGCTGACAGTGGACACGATGTCATTGAACTGTACTGCCGTTCATGTAAATGGAAACATATATCACATAGATATTTTACCTAACACATCTGAGTTCTTATTATTATGTTCATTTTGGCCATGAACATCTACCTGGTTCTTCAAGAGTTTCTAAGAATTGAGCCTCGTACAATTCCCTTTGAAGCGGCCCCACTTCTCTCTCACATAGGTGATTTCTTATTTAAGAGTATCTCATAATACTCTGTTCGGATTCCCGACGCATAAGAATCATTAAAAGCCTTTGCTTAACCTCTATTCATACGAGCATCATTATTTCATTTCACCATAGGAATGGACTAGAGGGTAACCCCCACAGTGAACCAATTATGTCTTTTACGAGTATGTTGTCTCATTGAACCTAGATCTTGGGATCTCCAGTCAACAAGGTTGGGTTTTCCTTCGTAATAAACATTTATCTAATGGGTTTTAGTCTCATTCCCCTCGATGATTTCACAACTAATTCTCTGTTTAACCCTTTGGTTAGCGGATCCGCAATGTTATCTTTTGACTTTACATAGTCAATCGAAATAACTTCAGTAGAGAGTAATTGTGTAACGGTATTGTGTGTACGAAAAATATGTCTAGACTTACCATTATACATATTGTTATGTACCCTTCCAATTGCAGATTGACTATCGCAATGAATGCAAATTGCTGGCACTGGCTTAGGCCAACTTGGAATATCCTCTAGAAAATTTGCAGTCATTCTGCTTCTTCAGCACACTTATCTAATGCAATGAATTCTGATTCCATTGTAGATCTGACTATCACAGTCTGTTTGGAGGATTTCCATGATATAGCTGCACATGCTAGTGTAAACGCATAGCCACTGGTTGAATTTGAGTCTTTCATATCAGATATCCAGTTTGCATCACTGTATCCTTCGATTATGGCTGGATATCTATGATAGTGTAACCCATAATTACGAGTAAAACGTAAATACCTGAGTATTCTTATTATTGCTTTCCAGTGATCAACCCCTGGATTACTCGTATATCTGCTGAGCTTGTTACTGTACATGCTATATCAGGCCTTGTACAACTCGATAAATACATCAGACTCCCGATCACTCTAGAGTATTCTACTTGAGATATACCCTATCCCCTATTCTTTGATAGATGTAGACTCACATCTAAATGAGTTCTAGCCACAACAGAATCATCATTGTTGAATTTACCAAGAATTTTATCCACATAGTGCGACTGATCAAGAATAAGTCCATCTGGACTTCTCGAGATCTTTATTCCCAGAATGACATCTGCTAGACCCATGTCTTTCATGTCAAACTTAGATTTCAACATATTCTTGGTAGATTTCACCATTTTAACATTACTCCCGACAATCAATATGTCATCAACGTAGAGACATAAAATGACATAGCCAACTTATGTCTCTCTGACATAGATACATTTATCACATTCATTGATTTTGAAATCATTTGCCAACATGGTGTCGTCAAACTTGTTATGCCACTGTTTCGGAGCTTGTTTCAATCCATACAAGGATTTTACTAGCTTGCAGACTTTCTTTTCTTCTCCTGAAGCTATAAAGCCTTCAGGTTGTTCCATGTAGATTTCTTCATCTAAATCTCCATTCAGAAAGGCTGTTTTCATATTCATCTGATGTACCTCAAGATTACGCAAAGATGCAATCGCTAGTATCATCCTTATGGAATTTATTCCCGTTACAGGAGAATAAGTATCAAAGTAATCAAGACCTTCACGTTGTCTGTAACCTTTAATTACAAGTCTTGCTTTGTACTTGTCAATTGATCCATCTGCCTTCATTTCTTTTTGAAAATCCACTTAGACTCTAAAGGTTTACATCATGTAGGAAGATCCACTAGCTCCCAGGTGTGATTTTGTAAGATGGATTCAATTTCACTATTGATGGCATATTTCCATAAAGCACCATCAGCTGACCTTACAGCTTCGTTATAGCTTTGAGGATCATTTTCTAGCAAAAATGTCAGAAAATCTGGACCAAATGATTTTACTGTTTTAGCTCTTTTGCTACGTCTTGGTTCAAGTTCAACATCTTGTTTATCCTCTGGATATATTTATGTGTTCTTGGTCCTGACTATCTTCAATGATAGCCTCATGTGCCCGTTTGTGCACATTTGAATTCGAATTAGTTTTACAAGGAAAAACGTATTCGAAAAATGATGCATTCTCGCCTCGACTCATTATCGTATTTTTGTGAATATCTGGTATATCAGGCTCATGCACAAGAAATCGATAAGCATTACTGTTATGTGCATATCCTATGAAAATACAATCAACAGTTTTTGGTCCTATCTTCACCTTCTTAAGTGGAGGAATGATTACTTTGGCAAGACACCCCCACACTCGTAGAAATTTATAGGAAGGTACTCTTCATTTCCACATTTCATACGGAGTTTTCACTGCTTCTTTCCGTGGTACCTTATTTAAAAGGTAATTAGCTGATAAAACAACTTCTCCCCCACATATTCTGAGGTAAGCTAGAGCTGATTAACATAGCGTTCATCATCTCTTTCAAGGTACGATTTTTCCGTTCTGCAATCCCATTGGATTGAGGTGAATAAGGAGCTGTGGTTTGGTGTATGATTCCATTTTGTTCACAGAGTGATTCAAAAGGAAAAACATATTCACCACCACGATCACTTCTTAACTCCTTAATTCTTTTATTCAGTTGGTTCTCAACTTCATTCTTATGGAGAACAAATTTCTCTATACCTTCGTCATTGCTTTTCATCAAATACACATAGTAAAATCTTGTGCAATCATCAATAAAGGTAATAAAATATTTATTACCGCCTCTCGATTGTATTGAATTAAAATCACATACATCGGTATGAATTAGATCAAGTGGTTCAGAGTTTCTTTCAATACTATGAAATGATGATCTAGTTAGTTTTGTCTTAACACAAGTATTACACTTATGTTTGTTATCAATTTTAAAATTGGGAATGTTATTCATGTTAATTAATTTCCGCAATGAATTAAAATTAACGTGTCATAATCTACCATGCCATAGATTAGAGTACTCAACAATATAAGCAGAAGAACTAGCTTTATTGATATTCTTGGGTTTAACAACCATTACATTGAGCTTAAAGAGCCCATCAGTTACATACCATTTTCCCACATACATCCCATTTTTAGTCAAAACTACTTTATCAGACTCGACCACCATCCGGAATCCGTGCTTGTTCAGAAGTGATCCAGACACAAGATTCTTCTGTATTTCTGGTACATACAGAACGTTGTTCAAGGTCAACTCTTTCCCAGAGGTCATCTTCAGAATGACCTTTCTTGACCTTCAATCTCAGATGTTGCTGAATTTCCCATGTATATTTCCCCATTACCAGCAGGCTCAAATGAAGAAAACATGCTCTTGTCCGAGCACACATGTCGAGTGGCACCAGTGTCAATCCACCACTCTCTTGGGTTAGAACCCACCAGATTCACCTCAGAAACCACAGCATAAAGGTTAATGTCTGAAACATCTTGAGTCATGTGTTCCATCACATTAGCCTCTTGGTTCTTTTTCTTCTTCGACAGTCTGCACTCATAAGACTTATGACCCATTTTGTCACAATTGAATCATCTTCCTTGAAATTTGGATTTCTTGGAAACTCCTCATTTGGGGCCCATATTTGACCATTTGTTCTTGAGGTTCTTGTTCTTATGGTCATGTTCAACAACATTTGCTTTGGCTTCATGAGTTATCCCTCTCTTATCAGATACTCTGTTATCTTCCTCAATTCTAAGCTTAAGAACCAAGTCTTCAATGCTCATTTCTTTTCGCTTATATTTTAGATAGTTCTTGAAATCTTTCCAATCAGGTGGTAGTTTCTCAATTATCGAGGCTACTTGGAAGGTTTCACTTAAAACCATCCCCTCAGCATGAATTTCTGCTAGAATAATCTACAGTTCTTATACTTAGCTTAACACAGTTTTGGAGTCAACCATTTTAAAATCTAGGAAGCGGTATACGACAAATTCTTAGTACCGGCATCCTCAGTTTTATATTTTCGATCTAAGGATTCCCAAAGCTCCTTAGCTGTTTTCATTCCGGCGTACATAATGTACAAGGAATCACTAAGCCCATTCAGCACATAATTCTGACATAGGAATTCAGAATGTTTCCAAGCATCGATGACACTGATCACTTGAATATCAATCTCACCCTCTTTGGGTACATGAGCATCTTCCTTTAGGACCTCGCAATGTTCAACGTGGTCAAGTAGAAAAACATTTTTTGTTGCCACCACCTAGCAATGTTCAACGTGGTCAAGTAGAAAAACATTTTTTGTTGCCACCCTTTGAAATTCTGACCAGTGAATTTTTCAGGTTTTTCCGCAGCAGGATTGACATGGCTCACATGTCCAACATGGCTCACATGTCCAACATGTTGTCTAGCCACAGAGGCTGCCACAACACTTTGGCCAGCCACAGAGGCTGCCACATTAAGCCCAGAGGCTGGAACATTTTGGCCAGCTGAAGAGGCTGCCATGTTCGGATCAACTGTGTTTGGACTGATTTCCATATCCACAGATCCGAATTTGTTTTAAGACTATTACACTTAATTTTGGGATATTCGGCTACTGTGTTCTTACGAGGATTTGAACAATCAGTAAAAATACAATACAAAAAGGAAATCCAGAATCAGCCTTTGTTACACAGCCCCTGATATGATGCTTCAGACCCTGATGAGTTGATTCAGACCCTGATGAGCAGAGCGGACCCTGATGAGCAGAGCGGACCCTGATGGGCAGAGCGGACCCTGATGAGCGGACCAACACGAGCAGACCCTGACGAGTAGAGTCAGACCCTGGTGAGCAGACCCTGACGAGTAGAGTCAGGACCTGGTGAGCAAACCCTGAAGAGCGGACCCTGATGAGCGGACCCTGACGAGCGAGAGTTAGACCCTGGTGAGCGGACTGTGAAGAGCAAGGTGCTTCAGACTTTGAAATCAGCCCCTGACGATCCAGTAACCAAGTCAGACCCGATCAACCAAACGTAGTCAGACCGAAAACTTCAATATTTCGAGGCTTGTTGTGTGACAACAATCTCCTTAAAACAAATTCGTCCCATACCGAAGGTGTAGTAGAACGTGAGACGCTTGTTTCCCAGGATGCAACGGAAACAAACAAGTATGGCACCACCAAACTTGTTTTCAACGAACCAAAAAGTGTTTGAACTCTCTAAAAAAAAAAGACAAGAAAATGGAAGAATTTGTCTTTCTTTTTGAAAATTGTCTCTTGTTAAAACGAAAACAATCACTGTCTTTTATAGAAGAAAAATAAATATGCCAATTAAATCATATTAGTGGGAGGCCTTTCATTTGTAGTAACCACCAAGTTATTAATAGAATTAATTTAACTGTTATGGAACTTGCAAAAATTGGCTGGGCCGGGCCCGCACAATTTGGTCTGGCATTCGTGTACGCAGGACGCGCGGGTGCACACGAGTCAGACCTGATCGGATTTTGATTTGCACCCTGGCGCGCGCACGTAGAGAGAGCCTCTATTCTTATAACACTTACCCATCTACGTATGGGTAATCATATATAAGCACATTTTTCCTTATTAGCTTTCCATGTGGGACAAGCTAATTTCTCTTTATTTTCCAACACTAATGGGTGAACTTTGAACAACAATTTCTCATTCACCCAAGCACCATTTTAAGCATATGAATATACCATTCCGAACTACTCACGGATGAATATCTGAATCACTCAAAAAACATCCACTAACACGAAGTGGACCATGCTTAAAATTGTACCACAAAATGCTTACTTGTGAGCATTTTCCAACAACTAAGAGATAGAAAAGTTATATTTTCTATTTGTTTTGCACCAAAAAAATTCATTAAAAAAAATCACTTTTCCATAAAATTAAGAGATAGAAAAGTGTATTTTCTATTTTATATAAGGGACAACTTTCATCTTTATAGATGATATTATTATTTTTATATTATATTTCTTTCTCAACCTCTCAATTTAAGCCGTTGAATTTTAATCGTTCTATTTTTTTTTATCATACTCTCTTTCACTCCGTTATATCCCATTACATCCAACCAAATAATTATTTTTAAATTTTTTAAGTTACATACCACTTCATTTCATCGATTTCCATTATTATTTTTAGCTAATTAATGATATATTATTTTGTAGCTTTACAAAAATAAAATAGATTGTTTTTAATTTTGGTTGGAAACGACCAGTCGGTTTCTTCTTCTTATTCATCTTTCTTTTTCCATGAAACTACGAGTCGTTTGTTTTTGTTAACCAAAAATAACCATAAAAACCGACAATCATTTTCCTACAAACAAAATATGTAAAGCTTAAAAAACTTCACAAAGACAAAATCAAAGAATTAAGAATCGTTCATAAAGATGGTGGCAATATCTCTGTACAGAGGGAACCTTCACAGGGTCCCAGACGTGCCTCGCCGATGGCTAATGCCGTCGCCGAGACTCTCTTTCAAAGATTTCAAAACCCTTTTGGACCGCCGCAACAGATCCCTCTCTAGCCTTCGCCGCCTCTCCCCCGCCGCCGCCGCCGGCAACGCTTTAAACCCTAATTGCAATTCAAAACAAGATGATGAAGCCGTTAAGCCTAATGGATCGTCGCTTGAGGTTAAATTAGAGGAGAGTAAAGAGGGTAATTGTGGTGAAGAAGATAGGAATGCTGAGAATGGAAAGATCATGGATCCGGGGAAATTGGACGGTGGGGATTGTTTGGTGAAACCGGTCGATGATGCTGAGGTGGCGTCGAAGAAAGCTGTTGATAAGGCGGATGGTGATGGGAAATTGCAATCTTTGGAGTTGGTGGAGAAAGCAGCTGAAACGGTTGAGCCTGCTAACCCTAATGTGCAGGTATTTTAATTTAGGAAAATTATTATTTGTCTGTCCATTGTTAAGTTAAAGTCCGAAAATATACAAAGGTTTTAAAATTTTAAAAATAAATAGACATGTCATGTAAAATGTCTATACAGGAAGTCTCTTATATGTCAGGCGATCAGTCCCTCGAAATTTTTTTCAACCGGTAGTAATAGAAATATCCATGAATTTATAAATTAAACTTTTAAAAATTACAAAATCCCCTCAGAGAACCTCATGGATTCGCCCCGTGTCTATATTTACTAGTTTTTTTTTTTTTTTTGGGTGTATAATGTCTATCTTTTTGTAACTTGGGTGCGCTTACGAAAACTTTCAAAAGCAACTCTATCTTAACTTTGGTGGACGGATGATAATTTCCCTTTAATTTAAAAGCTTTACTCATTATATTGGATTTTTATTTGAAAAATGGAACTTTTTTTCTTAAGTTTGGTTTGTTATAGAATATGTATCTCTTAAATATTAGTGGATAGAAATGAAACAATTATTTGATGCATTAAGAGTGGCCTAGTTGATTTGGGTATTAGAATCTTTTTGCTTAGGTTGATCTGATGGCATAACTTGAAACTGATTACAAATTTGTTAGTGACTAAATTAGTACGAGGCCATGTGTTTTTCTCTCTTTTGAGCTGTTTTTGTTGATGATTTGTATTTGTTTTTGGCTTGCTAGACAAGTGATAAAATGGATGGTCTAGATGATAAAGAGAAAAGGAAAAAGGAAGTTGAGGAGAAGCTGGAAATTTTGAATGCTAAAAAGCATAATCTAGTGCAAGCTTTGAAGCAAGTAAGCTTTGTTTTCATACTTGTGTTAGAGGGGGGATTTTGAATAAAATTTTGTGGAGTCAATTGTTGGTTCTTGGCAGATATTGAATGCTGAGGAGGAACTAAAGAGACGTAATTGTACACAAGGAATGGTGACTCGCCCATCTGGTCAACTTCAAGTGGATGTCACAAGTGACTCTGGGTTGATGGCCAGGCAGACTACACCCAGGACGGGCTCAGAGGCAAATCTTGGTGGCGATACAGTAGGGGCGGAAGCAGAAGATGCTTCAAACCAGAATGCTCATTCACGCCATACGCTCAGAATGAGTAGCATGTCACCATCTTCAGAGTCTTCTCTTAGAAGACCCACCTTTTTTCAACACAATGTGGTAACATATATATCAGTGACTATTTATTTTGAGAAATTAGTGAAATGCAATACATGATGTTGCTTATCTGTTTGGATTTCATTTTTTGTCTTCCAAATTATATGATTACTGCAGGATTGTGGTTTATTTGACCATATACTGAAAGAATGGATTCCAATTGATCATTCTGTTTCCATAACTATTGTAGTTTTTTAAGAAAACGGTGATCATATGATTGAGTGTGCACCATGAGTTATACATTCATAGGACTGAAGGTTCTATTGGTACCATTCCTTCCATTGTGATACCGTTTCTAGTTACTCAACCATGTGTGTGTGTGTGTGTACTGTGTAGTGTGTACACCATAGTGACGAGCTGGGCTAGAATAGCAAGTATAAAAACCTTTCCCTTTTCTTGGAGGGTGCCATGCCTTCTCGTGTCTATGAGAGTGTTAATATAATGAAAATCCAATTAATGAAACTTGGCTTGCTAGCCCCCAAGAGGTGTGGCTTGCTGGCAAACGGATTAAGACTTGGTTGCCAGGTCCTAGGTTCAAGTCTAGGGGGTGCATTTCTTTGTAAGAGTTTGGGGCAGATGTAGGTTTTACCTGTTCCGCTTAAGCTCAGGTCGGGTGGTTTGGCGGCAGAGTTTCCAACGTTTCCCCCAAAAAAAAAAAAAAAAAAAAAAGAGACTCGAACTTGCTATGGAGAAAGGAAAATGTATTACCATCTAGGTTCTCTTAGATTTGAGAACTGCAAATTGTTTAGTTTTGAATGTTGACAACAAATCTTACTGGAAATAATTCATTTACAGTCCTTCACAATATTTTATGTGCCTTGATATACACATGCATGCATGCTTGTCATACATCATCATTATTTTGGATTCAGAATTTTTCTATGAAACTGTCATGAAATGGCACATTGGATGAGTGTGATGATTTTTTTGCGGACAAGTTTGGATATTACTAATTTCTTTTGATGATACAAGGCACATTATTCATCTGTTCTTTTATGGCACTTGTATATAGGTTCCACACCCTGCCCGAGCAAGTTTGGTAGTCACTGGTAGTCCATCACGCTTTGCTCCTACAGGCCATCAGGGGAATTCTGGGAATCTGCCTACTGTATCTGCATCAGGAACAAATTATATCACATCCTCTCCTTCCCCTGCAGCATCCGGTGGCACATCTGTATTTAGAGAGGCTCGCCAGCCAAGTCCATGGAATTAGAAGCTATATGCTTGCACCACCATGATTTAACATCTCGCTATATTTGTTGTACCTGAGGTTAAATATTGGATTGCGACGTAAATATCTGGGGATCATATATCATGCTGAATTTCACTTCCATTAGTGTAATATTTCTCCAGAGGAATGAGAATATACCGGTTCCACTGCTGTGTCACTGTGTCTGGTCAAGGACTACTGGAACTCAAATCTCTTGGAGCCCCGTCGGCAAGTTATTGAATCACATCTCAACAATTGCAAAATTATAAATTGAATGTTGTTCTGGGCACTTCATATCCCTTGTGTGTAGGTATGAGATAATGAAGAAACATCATCTTTTTTTTTTTTTAAATACCATTCATGGATTTTTTGACGTTATTGTATTATATCGTGAATAAATTTTTTCGTTAAGAAACTTTGAGAGATAGATTTGGTTTTCATACTCGCATGGGCCAATACATTCATGTGCTGTTTATTTGTATTTGCTTTTCTTTTGAGTAGTAAACCAAGCAAATTCATGGCAGTATCACCATGAATGGCAATGGACCAAAGTTCTTCCTTGTAAAATTGAAAAAGAAGAAGAATATGTCCACTCATGACTCATCTTTGTAGGCCATTTGTGGCCACTAGCCCACTGATGTAGGACTTTTTAGATTGGTAGGCTAAAAGTCAGGTCAGTAGTCCCTACATAGGTAGCTTTTCTAAGCTTTCTGTCAGAACTGATAAAATCTATTTATTAAAATATATTTTATTCATTTAATTTTTTTATTCTTTATTAATTTAGAGGGCTTATCTTCCCCCTCTCTCTTACACATTTGACTTTTTTGTCTCTCCTATAATTCCCTATTTGCCATCTTCCTTTCACCAAAATTCTATTTTCAATTTTCAAATAAACATATATATTTAATTTTTTTATTTATTGATATATATATATATAATATATATATATATATATATATATATATATATATACACATATATATATATTGATTAATTTTTTAAAAGAAAAAAAAATTAAAAAAAATAAAAAATAAAAAAAATAAATAAATAATGAAGAGAAGGGCGATCGCCCTTCTTCCCTGAAGAACCCTTCTTCAGGGAAGAAGGGCGTCCTTTTTTTTTTTTTTTTAATTTTTTTCTTTTAAAATTTTTAAAAAACTTTTTTTTTAAAAAATAAAAATAAATATGGATATTGATATTGATTTCGAAATTAAATAAGACAAATAATTTTTAATAAATAAAATATAAAATTAGAATCGGAATCAGAATCAAAATCAACACAACTTTTAATAAAAAAAAAAAATATAAAACCTTTTTCGGATTTAAAAAAAAAATTAAAAAAAAAAAAAAAAACTAATCCCTTGGATGACGTCCAAGGGATGACTTATTTTTTGATCAATAATTTGCAAAGTCAAATTTGATAATGAGAGGGATAATTTAGTAAATTTGCAATGAAATAAAGAGGGAGGGGAGTGTCAGTGTGTCAGGAGGGGTGGGATGATCAATTTTCATTAATTTATGTGGGGTTCAGTGGATTGGGACTTGTGTGGTGAGATTAATGAGATCTAAGGGTTAAATAGCAAATGCTTTACAAATCCCTTTGATAATTCAAAAGATTGAATGAGTTATTAGTTCGATTGGTTGATTTCTAAATTTTCTGTCGGAACTGATATAATCTATTTATTAAAATATATTTTATAATTTTTTTCTCAAAATAAGTACTTATATGTATTTTTCTAAATAATTATTTTGTTATTTTATTAATTAAATATATTTATTTTATAAATTATTTTTTTGTTGAAATCATATTTTTTTACTCTTTAAATATCTATTATTTTTAATTTATTTAATAAATATTACAAATTTTGTATAATAGATAAGTAGTGTTAAATAAATTAATAAAGAATGAAAAAATTAAATGAATACATGAACACAAAATAAATAACAATAAATAAGAAATTTGTAATATTTATTAAACAGATAAAAAAGAATAGATATATAAAGAGCAAAAAATATAAATTTAACAAAAATAAAAAAATTTAATTAATAAAATGAAATAAATATATATGTTATTTATATATATATATATATATATATATATATATATATATATATATATATTGATTTGGGGTAAGGGGTAATTATTTTTAAGGTTACGGAGATTTTTGTCATGGGGGGAGAAAATCTTCTATGCAACAGTGGTACCACGTACGTCATCCATGCACAAGCCAATTATCCACTGCCACGCGTGCTAAAAAATTAAAAAATAACTAAAAAAATAGGTGAAAAACTCTACATGTCATTTTTTAATTCGATTGTGGTACCACGTCACTCATACCACTGTTGCACCGAATAATCTCTCCATGGGGGGTTGTGGTGTCAGGGGAGGGGCAAACACACTCCATTTCCAACACATTATAAGAACAATTTTATTTTTTAAATCGTTGGAAATCATACCGCCAAATCATCATTTCCGGACTTAAACGGAATAGTTAAAATCCCTAGTTGTTATAGATTCTTATAAAAAAAAAACGTACTCCATAAGGTGAGATTCTGAACAATTTAAGGACCATTATAGCAACACCACCCAACAAAATAACACAAAACACACCATAGCCTCAACTCATCTAATTATTAGTCAATATTGATTCTACATGCAAGCACTTTCATATGTTCCATGTGTCATGTAGTGGTGTGGCTTGGCTTATTTGATTATACATGCAAACATATTCATGTGTTCCATGCGGCATGGAGTGGTGTGGTTTGGCTTGTGTGATTCTACATGCAAACATCTTTATGTGTTCCATGCGTCAGGGAGTAGCAATTATTACACGTGTTCTTGTAATATTAGGGCATTTGATAATACATGCAAGCACCTTCATGTGTTCCATGCTTCATGGAGTGGTGTGGCTTGGCTTATTTGATTCTACATGCAAGCATATTCATGTGTTCCATGCGGCATGGAATGGTGTGGTTTGGCTTGTGTGATTCTACATGCAAGTATCTTCATGTGTTCCATGCGTCAGGGAGTAGCAATTATTACATGTGTTCTTGTAATATTAGGGCATTTGATTCTACATGCAAGCACCTTCATGTGTTCGATGCATCATGGTGTGGTGTGGCTTGGCTTATTTGATTCTACATGCAAGCATTTTCATGTGTTCCATGTGTCATGGAGTGGCGTGGTTTGGCTTGTGTGATTCTACATGGAAGCATCTTCATGTGTTCCATGTGGCATGTAGTGGTGTGGTTTGGCTTGTATGATTCTACATGCAAGCATCTTCATGTGTTCCATGCGTCAGGAAGTAACAATTTATTACACGTGTTCTTGTAATATTAGGGCATTTGATTCTACATGCAAGCACATTCATGTGTTCCATGCGTCATGGAGTGGTGTGGCTTGACTTGTGTGATTCTACATGCAAGCATCTTCATGTGTTCCATGCAGCATGTAGTGGTGTGGTTTGGCTTGTGTGATTCTACATGCAAGCATCTTCATGTGTTCTATGCGTCAGGGAGTAGCAATTATTAAACGTGTTCTTGTAATATTAGGGCATTTGATTCTACATGCAAGCACATTCATGTGTTCCATGCATCATGGTGTGGTGTGGCTTGGCTTATTTGATTCTACATGCAAGCATATTCACGTTCAACTTGTGGCTATTTATTTGTGGATTGTGTGCTCGATAGTTGCATTATTGGCAGTGGATTTTGCTGCCCCATTAGTCGTTGTGGAACTCGTTATTTTATGCCTTCACGTGAGTCTCTCTTATATATGGGATGATAAAACATCTGGTTCATACTATTATCCATACTACAAGGTGGATGGCTATCAACTTCAGGCTACATGGAAAACTCCCATCTCTCCTAAACTACTTGGAATGATTATCAACTCCTCCAGACTAAGTCAAATGTTAGTCATCATCTCCATGCTACGTTGATTTAATATTGCCAACTCCAGCCTACATAGGGAATCTTCTATCATGCCTAGTAGAATGAAGAACTCTCTTGGATCTCCTTTAGGTCCAATCTACCAACCTTTATCAGGTTAGGTAGTATGGAAATTCTGTGTGACTTTCATCAAAGTTCATTCTATTGTAGTATCATTGACCTTCTTCAGGTCTTGTATAATTAGTAATGACATTGATAGGCATCCATCTCTTCCATACTACATATGAGGATAATCATCTCCACACTACGTATGGAGATTATCATCCACTCTAGACTATATGGATGGATTTCCATAAACTCTAAAAAGTATTGGAAGAGCCTTATGAACTTTCATCAGGTTCATTCGACCGTAGTCTCCTGACCTTCATCAGGTCAGGTAGAATGAAATTTCCTTAGACTTTCTTCAAGTTTATTTGACAGTAGTCTCATATAGACCCGGCCGGTTTCCGGTTCTAAATCGAACCGAACCGGCCGGTTTCCGGTTCTACACTTAAGTGGAACCGAAACACCGAACCGAACCGGAACCGAACGGTTCGGTTCGGTTCAAAGAATTTTTTTTTTTGAAAATTAATTAAAATAAATGAGATTAATTTTATAAATAAAAAAAATTTATTACATTGAAGAGTTTGAGCTTAAATTTTTAAAAATTTAAGTTGCCTACGTATTCTCCAAGGGTGAGAGGAATCAAAGCTCACGTAGTTCCATTACAAGTTTTAGACATATCCCCTTTGTAAATTATAATTTTACAATTATCAATCATCATTATCAGTTGATCCTTCGGCTCCTGTTCCGCTTGCACTTGTTACAGAAGCATTATCGAACAAATCTTCAAAATCATCGGGGGCATCTTCTTGTTGTCTCAGATCAGCTCGAGTCCAATCATCCACACAAGCTGTTGCTTCTAGAGTGCTTGGATGTAATGAAGATCGCCTAGCTTCCAATATATTACCTCCCAAGCTGAAGGCTTGCTCAACCGCAACGGTGGAAATAGGTGCTGCCAAGATCTCTTTAGCAATAATAGATAAAACATGATATATATTTTGATGCCGGTTCCACCATTCAAGGATTTTAAAATTTTTACTGCATAAACTTTCATTAGAAAACTCAAAATTTGTAGATAAATAATTATCTAATTCAGGGTTATTAGTTGTTGTCGTATCCCTAGATTTTTTATTTCGTTGCAATAACCAACGATCCCATGCGCTAAGTCTTGTTTGAATTACCGGTTCGCTACTACTAGATTGACCTAATGTTCCTAAGTTATATCTTACAATATAATCATTAAATAAAATAATTAAATCACTTCTTAATTTCGTCATTATGCTCGTAATATCAACATCATCTAATATTCCTAAATAACCATAGTAAGCTTGTAAACCACCATTCAAACCTTCTAATTTAAATCTAAGATCAAAAACAGCAGCAATAAGATAACGTAAAGGAATTTCTCTAAAATAATTCAACCATTTTACCTTCATAGCAGTAATGGCTTCGAGCAAAACAATATCATTAGGGTCGTCACTGTCAACATGTTCATCGAGAGTGCCAACAATATTCAAACTCTCAAGAAGAAATAAATGTGCTGTAGGATAATAAACACCGCTAAAAACTAAAGTAGCATCATTAAAAACTCTTAAAATATCTAAAAAAATTTCACAAATATCCCATTGACTAGGATAAAGTGTGATATTTTGAATATGTTGAGAAAAAAAACTATATAATGCATCTTTGTATTGAAATGCTTGACATAAAAGAAAATAAGTAGAATTCCAACGTGTTGGAACATCTATTGAAAATTTAATCGGTTTAATACCATTTATTTTACAAAACTTGGTCCATTCTCTCCTAACTTGAGAATATGACCAAATACAGTTAAGTGCCGTTTTAATTGGATCAAGGAAAGTGATAATAATTTTAATCTGTCTTGCACACATATGTTAAGGACATGACATGTACAACGAATATGAAAAAATCGACCCCCTAAATTTGGTTCACATAAGGATTTTAAATCATGAATGGATGCAGTATTTGCAGATGCATTATCAAATCCAATTGTTAAAATTTTTTCTACTGAACCATATTCATCAAAAATTACATTCATCATTCTATAAATTTTATGTGCAGTATGTGGGTCATCAAAAACTCTAAATGCAATAAGTCTTTTTTGCATGGTAAATGATGCATCAATCCAATGACAAGTCACACCCATGTATGAGTGTGTTTGCCAATGGTCACTCCAAATATCAGAACATATAGAAATACGACATTTCATCTCTTTAAATATTTCATTTAAAATAATTTTACAATCTTTATATAATTTGAAAATATGACGTTTTGTTGTGTTTCGAGTCATTCTACATGCAGCAGGGTTTAAAGCATTATGCACGTAATTAGTAAAATGAAGTTTTTCACCAAAGCTTAAAGAAAGATGAGTAATAACTTGACGATGAGATTATATGAGTAATAACTTGTCAATATTGAATCTTTATCATAGCAAAAACACTAGCATCACAAAAACAAATCATCAAGCCAAAGTCATGACTGTTTATGCTTCTGATACCTCCAAGTTCTTGCTCAATAAACCAAGCAATCAACAACCCCAGAGAAAAGCTAAAGAGAGCAAAGCAACAAAGGAAGCATCCAAAGATGAGCTCAAGAAATCAGTGAGAGGGTCAGTGAATAGTTTAATAAATAGACAGTAAAAAAATAGTTTTTGTGAAAGATAAAGATGTGGAGAAGGATCTAGAACATGAAGTGAAAGATTTTAAGAGAGTTTCAGTTTCATTAGGAACAAGGAGATCTTTCTGTGGCTCATCACAAGTTGAGTTGACAAATGTTCTTGCAAGCTGTGGTGTGAAAATTGTTTCAGTTGATATTCCACCATTTATGCAGATTTGGTATTAAATGGTACTAAAACTAAAGTTTATGTGTTAAAATATATGTTTTTTTTGGGATAATCGGGGTGTTCGGACCAGCTTACGCGCACCTCGACTAATCCCCGGGATCTGTGCCTCGTGCCCTCAGAAGTTTCCCAACACAGATTAGGGTAAGTCGATAGCTTTTCACACAAGGAAGGCATAGCTCCAAGGAAATGCATCTAATGGGATTCGAACCTTGAACATGAGAGGGAGCAAACCACTCAAGCCCAAAGCCTTTACCACTGAGACAACCCATTGAGGTTAAATATATGTTTTCACGTTAAAACACTCCAACAAACGCAAACACACCAGTTCATAAAATCATAATCTTACAATATTAGATTATTTTAATTTATACTTTTAACATTTGTTACATAGTTTCATAAACTAACATACTCACTAAACAGAGAATACTAATTTTAATTCTTATTTAATCTCTCTTTCAATTAATGATTGAACTAATGAGTTTGTGGTTCTGTAGGAGTTTGATGGGGTTTATGGGCCGGCATGGCACTGTATAGTGGGGACTGGTTTTGGCTCATTTGTCACACATTCAGTTGGTGGGTTTATGTATTTTTCAATGGACCATAAGTTATATATTCTTTTGTTTAAGACCACTGTACAAAGAGGTGAATGAAGTAGTTTTTTTTAATCATTGGAAATCTCATCGTCAAACCATCATTTTTGGGCTTAAGTGGAGTAAGTAAGACCCTCGGTTGTCCCAAATTCTTACAAGAAACGCACTCTCTGGATTCGAACTCATGACCTCAATATGAGATCCTGAACCTTATACCACCAAATCTCGTTCATTGGAGACTGAATGAAGTAGATGGCTTCAAGTTAAAACTTAAAAGCACTTCTAGTTTAACAATGAATAGTTTACAGTAGCCCCACCAGTAGCTTTTGTAGATTTTTTTGGCTGGGTAACAACAATAAGACTCGAAGAAATTGGCCCTTTTTTTAAAAAAAAAAAAAAGAAAGAAAAGAAAAATCTTGTTATGGTTAAAGTTAGATAGCAGTGTTGCATTGATTTTAGAGCTCAATGAATTGACGGCCTGAGTCTAATATACGAGTTCTTTAGATTTCTACTGATTAATGATAAAAAAAAATATAAATCATATTGTATATTTAAAAATTGAAATTTATTTAAATTATATGACTCTAAATTTACGTCAAATTTATGAGCCCCAACTAATTGTATGTATTGATTGTTCTCAAAGTAACCACAGTTCTTGCAAAAGAGAATTTGTAAATGTCTATAAATGGAACTATAGAAGCCTTAAATCAGTTATAGCTTCTGTTAAAGTTTTCCTTTTAATTATCACGCCCAGAATTCAACTTGAAGAAACAGAGACCGAAAACAGAAGCAATTATTTCCACAAACGAAAAGCAATCACACCCAAGAACAAAAGATTTTACCGTGGTTCGTCTGAATCAATTTCAGACTACATCCACGTTGAACTCCAGAACAAGGAGCTCACTGCACTAATCAATAACAAGATTACACAAGAATATTGAATCCGTTTACAACAACAATGTCCCTCAATTACTTAACACTCACAAGATAAACCATAATCTCTAATAGTGTCAATCTCAACTCTCAATTTGAAGATCACACAAACTTGGATTAGGAATATGGCTCAACAATTAGCCAAACAATAATGGGAGAGAACTGATAAGCAAACAAAAAAAAAATTATCTTCTTTCTCAAACCCTAGAACCCTTTATATATGATGAGCAAAAGTATGTAATTGAGGCAACGGCGGGGATTGTGCCACGTGTCCCTCATCCAACGGCTAGATAATGGCTTCACATTTTACAATCTCCACCTTGAAGCCAAAACACATCCTTCACTCACAACCATATACTAGAATACATTAGGGCCAAGCTAGTACAACAAACTCACTTACTTCCATCATAGTTCATGTCGACTGCAAGATCAGCCGACCCCCACACGCAACAGCTTCATGCAGTGGGAGAGTTTGGTGGCAGTCACAATTTTTGTCCCCATGTCAGATGGGTTATCTTCAGTTGGGACCTTCTTGATCTCAATCTTACCACTTGAGATGATTTCCAACACAAAATGATATTTTACATCCACATGCTTGGTTCTCTCATGATGTGCAGGATTTTTGCTCAAATGTATTGCACTCTGACTGTTAGAATACACAACTATCTTACCCTGCAGTTGTTGTATTTCGGTTAAGATACCCTGAAGCCAAATGGCTTCCTTGAACACATCTGTTATGGCTATGTATTCAGCTTCGGTAGTTGAGAGTGTAACCAACGGTTGCAGGCTTGACTTCCAGCTGATGCAATTTCCACCAAGTGTGAAATAGTATGCTGTAGTTGACTTTCTTGAGTCTCTGTCACCTGCAAAATCAGAATCAACATACCCTACCAAGTCTAAAGCGTTAGATTTGTTAAAGTATAAGCCATAATCAACAGTTGTATTTATGTATCTTAACAACCACTGCAAAGCACTCCAGTGTGCACCACCAGGATTTGACATAAATCTACTCAACAAAGATACAACATATGACAAATCAGGTCTAGTACTAATCATGGCATACATCACAGAACCTATAGCATTTGCATAAGGTATATTCTCCATTTTAATCATCTCAGACCTATTAGCAGGACTTTGTGATTTAGACAAAATGAAATGACTCGCAAGAGGCTGACTAACAGGCTTACAGCCACTTACCCCAAATCTAGATGCTACATTTTGCAAATATGTGGACTGTTGTATTTTAAGGCAATTCTTACTTCTATCTCTATCAATGGTCATACCTAGGATTCTCTTTGCACTACCTAGGTCTTTCATGTCAAATTCACTATCCAACTGCTTCTTAAGATTGTTAATAGCATCCATTGATTCAGAGATTAGAAGCATGTCATCAACATACAATAACAAGTATACATGACATTTATCATTAAGCATGAAATAGAAGCAACTATCATATTTACTTCTTACGAATCCAATACTAAGCACAAATGTGTCAAACCTTTTGTACCATTGCTTAGGTGACTGTTTAAGACCATATAAGGATTTATTAAGCAGACAAACATACTCAGTGTGGTTTTTATCTATAAAACCTGCAGGCTGGGACATATAAATTTTCTCTTCTAATTCTCCATGAAGAAATGCAGTTTTCACATCCAATTGTTCCATTTGAGTAAATCCTTTTGCTACAAGTCTGGCCTTAAACCTAACAGGGTCACTAGGCAGAATTCCATCTTTGACTTTAAACAACCACTTACACTCAACCAACTTCTGGTTTTTAGGTTTAGGAACTAAAGTCCAAGTTTGGTTTTTTTCTAAGAGAAGACATCTATTCTTTCATGGCCGCTTCCCATTCAAGTTTATGGGTAGACTTTAATGCCTCTCCTAAGCTAGCATGCTCTATTCCATTTATTTCATGACTTGATATTAATGCACAGAAATACAAATCATTAGTTGAGTAATCATACCTGGTAGGAGGTCTTACATGCCTTCTATTTCTGTCTCTTGCTAGCTGGTAGTTGGCCAGAGTGTCTTGTGGTGTTTCATCATGCTGCTCAGTTTGATCCAATTGATCCAATGTGTCCTCTTCACTTTGTTCTTGTATCTCAGCCACTTCATTTATGTTTTCCTCCGGATTATTACTCCTAGGCTGTGTGTCCTCAGATGTCTCCGTGCCTGGCATGTCACCAACTTGATCAGTGGTCCTTGATGTGCCTGGCTCCACCTGCATCTGAGCTTCACCTGCAAAATCAAAATCTGCTAGATCCTTTTCTAAGGCACATGCATTCTTGTTAGTAGATTTACATGGAAAACAGAGTTCATTGAATATAACATCCCTACTAACTATGATTTTGACTCCAGGTGACTCCTTTCCCATAACCTATACCCTTTTGTCCCTTCTTGATATCCTAAGAAAACACACTTAAGTGACCTTGGTTCAAGTTTACCTATGGACTGGTGAGCATAAGCTTCACAGCCAAACACTCTAAGGTGGGCAAGCTTCTGAGTTCTACCAGACCAGATTTCTTCTGGGGTCTTAAACTGGACTGAACTATTTGAGCTAAGGTTAACTAAATGAGTAGCAGTATTGAGGGCCTCACCCCAAAATGGCCTCGGAAGTTCGGAAGAAAATAAAAGACATCTGATCTTTTCTAATAGGGTTCTATTCATCCTTTCCGCAACTCCATTTTGTTGAGGGGTGTGTCTCACAGTCCTATGTCTCAGGATACCCTCACTAGTACAGTATTAATCAAACTCAGTATTACAAAATTCTAAGCCATTATCAGTTCTCAAGGCTTTCACTTTGTTACTAGTTTGATTTTCTACTAAACTTTTCATTCTTTAAATTTTACCAAAGTTTCATCCTTTGATTTTAGTAAGAATGTCCATACCTTCCTACTGCAGTCATCAACTATAGAGAGAAAGTATTTCTTACCCCCATGTGTCTGGACCTTGGCTGGTCCCCATAGATCACAATGTAGATACTCCAGGCTGGCTTTTGACAAGTGAATTCTAGTTGGGAAGCTCTGTCTGTGCTGTTTGCCCAACACACATATCTCACAAAACTCTAGTGGCTTCAACTGGTCCTTTCCAAATTGTCTCTGCTTGCTGAGTACCTGCATGCCTTTCTGGCCCATATGGCCAAGTCTCAAGTGCCAAATATTGGTCATATCAACATTAGAAGTTAGAGCAGAAATGAGTTTTTCTGAGAATACATGTTTTCCATTTAGAACATATAGTCCGTTTCTTTTTGTACCAGTTAGGATTAGTTTCTTACCCTTAGATATGTGCATGTTTCCTTGGTGAGCTTTATATGTAAAACCTAATTCATCTAGAGTTCCTAGTGATATCAAGTTTTGTTTTAAATCAGGTACATATCTAACATCAGTAAGGATCCTAATTTTACCATCATGGAGCTTGAGCGTTATGTCCCCAACTCCATGTATTCTACAAGTATTGTCATTACCCATATACACTGTCCCTTTGTCAAAATTTCTAAAGTTGACAAACCAGTCCCTATACGGACTCATGTGAAAGGAACACCCTGAGTCCAGAATCCATTCTCTGCTAATGTGATCACTAGACACAGTCAATGCCTCAGATAGGCAAATCGACCCCTTTTCGGCAGCCACAGTAGCGCTGCCTTCATTTTTCTGTTCCCTAATGAATTTATAGCAATTCCTTTTAAGGTGTCCCATCTTTCCACAGTGATAGCACTTCGTTCCACTGTTCTTATTCTTATCATGTTTATTCTTTTTCTTCCATTTAGATTCTTGATTATTAGGTGGATTATTATTCGGCCCATTATATTTCCTGTCATTTTTGCCTTTCACGAATAGGTTCGCTCCACCTCTTCTACTAGTTCTAAGTTCTAACTCTCTAGCCCTTATACCAGATATTACCAAGTCTAGCCTAGGTACAACTCCCGTGTACTGCAGTGAGTTCTTAACGACACTATATTCTTCAGGTAGTGAATTTAATAGAATCATAGCTTCGCTAGAATCTCCTAAAGCTTGGTCAGTTCCTTTAAGGATTTGAGTCATTTTCGTGAATTCATCCAGGTTATCATCAATATACTTATTTGTGTCCATCTTGTAATTAAACAAATTTCCTTTCAAGAAAACTAAATTTGGAGCAGAAACAACAAAATAAAGAGATTTGAGTTTACCCCAGAGTTGGATGGCAGTGTCCATTCCATCTACCTTTCTGATGACTGAGTCTCTCAAATGGAGGAAGATCAAGTTGTAAGCCTCTTCCAGTATTTCGGATTTCGTGTCCTTTTCCATCTTTGGCCACTTTTCAGGGTCCGGTTCCAACGCCAAAGCCACTTTATGGTGAGAAAGTAATACCCTCATTTTCTTTTTCCAAGTGGTAAAGTCCCATTTTCCGTCAAATATGCCAATGTCGAGTTTGATTGTTGACATTTTGATTTAACTGAGACCCTCAATCAACAGGACAGAGGCTTAATCAAGCAACCCGCAACTTGCAAAGGCTTGATTTCCCTAACAGCAACTGGCTTAAATCGTCACCCTAGAACACACACCCCTGCAACTTTGACTCTGTTTGGTCACTCAAACTTTAATCGGCAGTTCCAGAGGTTCTTACACCTCCACAGAGCCTCGTTCCAGAGGGTCTTGGCGCAGAGTGATTTTAGATCGGCAACACCAGTTACTTGGCTACAAGGGTCTTGGTCTTCCACTCAACACCCTCAATTTGCAACACATTTCTTGGGTACCTCAATCGGTAGTAACAGACCTTGAGTCCCCTAATCGGTAACTCAGAAACTTACTACAACTTAGAATCTTGGTCAACAGTTCGATACCTAGAGTCTTGGTCTGCAACCCAATACCCAGATTTGGCAGCCCTTATCTTGGTGACCCTAATCGGCAGTTCCAGAGATCTTGTATTTTCTACTTGGCACCTTAATTCGGCAACACCCAGGGGAGGATCAATCGTCTAAGTCTTGATCTTAAGTCGGCAGTACTGACCTTTTAATTTGGCAGGGATCTTGATTTACAGACCTTAGGGATTTAATTTGGCCACTCACTGGATCTTGATTGGCTGACCCAGGTGGTCTTCTCTTCGGCAACCCAGAGGGTCTGTGATCGGCAGTTCAGTGCCCTAGACGGTTCCCTTGATTTATTGCTTTCTGATATTCAACCTTTTGCTCTGATTTTTGGTATTGGCTTAAATCCCTGATTCGGTCAACACATGGATTTATCTTCTTGGTTCTTTGATCGACAATCCCAGACGTCTTGAAGGATCTTGTTTTTGCCTCTTAATGGCTCTGATACCACTGTTAAAGTTTTCCTTTTAATTATCACGCCCATAATTCAACTTGAAGAAACAGAGACTGAAAACAGAAGCAATTATTTCCACAAACGAAAAGCAATCACACCCAAGAACAAAAGATTTTACCGTGGTTCGTCTGAATCAATTTCAGACTACATCCACGTTGAACTCCGGAACAAGGAGCTCACTGCACTAATCAATAACAAGATTACACAAGAATCTTGAATCCGTTTACAACAACAATTTCCCCCAATTACTTAACACTCACAAGATAAACCATAATCTCTAATAGTGTCAATCTCAACTCTTAATTTGAAGATCACACAAACTTGGATTAGGAATATGGCTCAACAATTAGCCAAACAATAATGGGAGAAAACTGATAAGCAAACAAAAAAAAAATTATCTTCTTTCTCAAACCCTAGAACTCTCTATATATGATGAGCAAAAGTATGTAATTGAGGCAACGGCAGGGATTGTGATACGTGTCCCTCATCCAACGGCTAGATAATGGCTTCACATTTTACAGCTTCAAACCTTCTTGTGAGTCTCTGTTTCCCATAGCATCAATCAGGATCCTGATTTCTCAGATTTTAAATTAGTTCAAGTGATTTGTTTGAGAGATCAAACTTGTTATTTATTTTTTAGTAATTTAATCAAATAACTCAATCAATGCTTAAACGGAGAAGGTAAACCACCATTTTCGGGCTTAAGCGGAGAAGGTAAAACCCTCTGTTGTCTCATGCTCTTACAAGAAACGCACTTTCTGGATTCGAATCTAGGACCTTAATATGAGATCTTGAGCCCTACATCACAAAACCACGCTCATTGACTTGTTATTCACTTAATCACGAATTTGAGCCATGTAAATCTCTTCGTGAGGAAACAAAGGAATAAGATTGTGTATATTAAGATATTCTCCAAACTTTATTTATAGCGGAAACCTTATATACTTATTATGATCTTTTCTAACCCAATTAAGAGACTCTAATCAATCATTTTTGACAGGTCTGGCCCCATATTAATTTTATTCAGCCTGAAGTTGGCCTTCAGTCACTGAATCAATCAACAGAGGGGCATCTTGCCCTGCTGCTGGTGTTAGCTTAGCTTTCCATATACTTGTGCCTATTAGGTTTAGTAAATGGGACGGATTGAAAACTGAAGTCCGGATTTTAAAAAATAACATAATAAAAACATCAATTCAAATTTGAAAAAAATTAGATTTTTCTAATATATTGAAAATATTAAAAATAACTCGGATTTTTCAAACCCGGTCCATTGTCGTGTATAATCTACAGACTAGGCCTTAGGCAAAGCTAAAAAAACTGCACTACATGTCATCTTCTTTATACGAAAATAAACGGCTAGTCGTCCGTGTACTGAATAATAAAACGACTTGTCCCAAGTCCACACACGTCTAATATAAGTGCAATAGTTATTATAAATTTAACTAATCTTGTTATTTCGTGTAATCTTATTTTAGTTGGAGATTTACACTTTTTTTTACTCATGTTTTCCAACGGGATTTACTGATTGAGGTTTTAATGAGGTTGATATCTCCTAATCTTTTTTTTTCTATGGTTAGATGTAGTTGTGGATGGCAATGGGTCAGTATGATACATGAATGTCAATATCCGTATAAGTCTCGTTCAATCAATAAGTACAAAAATCGTCTCTTTGCTTGCTTCTAACATACAAGGTATCGTTGCCCCTATGCGGGTCATCATTCACATGAGATTTTAAATTTATTTGAACGGGGATGCAAATAGTCGTACGTGACCCATTCATCCAACGGATTTAGAAAATTATCTCATTATCCGTCCTTAACATATCGAGATCCCGCAAAGCCCCCATACTCATAGACATTTTTGATCCCTAGACGTAGCATTTCCTATTTATCTTTAGTTTTTGTACTAAACTCTCTTTTTCACTATCAATAATATTCCATCAATAGAGACCTGGTTAGCATATAATTGGATGAGATCTTAGGTCCATACCTAATTGAGATTCAAGATTTCATTTTAATACTTTTCTAGTCGGTATTGAGATTATTTATATATGTTCATATATGGTGCATTTGGTATAGAGTATCGTCAAATAATATAAAGTTAGGGAACAAACGCTAGAATATAAACTAGCGTCCAAAAATAAACTTATGTTGTGAGATTATGATTTGTGAACGTTAATGTCAGCGTTATAGTAGATGTTTGACAGAACATTGAAATACTAACGTCAATGCTTTATCGATACTCTACTAAATGCATGAATAATATAACATTTGTTTCATCCACGTTTTTTCATTAAACTTTGTGTTATGCAACGTAAAATTGACATGATAGATCGATATAGCCCATATTAGCATGTGAAATTTTAATGATTTGGACAATCTGTGACTATATCGCAAGGAAATGTTCATATCTTCAAATCTAAAATGAAAGTTTTAGAGGACGTTTTGAAAATAATTTTAGATTCGGTGTTCAGATGAGTTGTATTAAGTTTTTTAAATTATTATACAATTAAGATTAAGTTATATTTAAATTATTATTTAATAACAAGTAATAGTAATTTATATAAAGAAAAAAGGACATGGGTGCCAACTAATTTAGTAAATATTTAATTGCCTTTGAGCTATAACTATATAACTTATACAAAAGATTCATATAAAACTTAATTTAGTATCAAATCCAAATCCTTTAAAAACCCAATTAAGAAGATAAGAAAGTAAAGGTATGCATGCAAAATAATCCACTTGCTTTTGGCTCTAAGTCTGTTTAGTATAGCTTCTAGTAGATGTGAAAGAATTTTTTTTAATTCTAAAAATTCATTTCTAAATTTTTGATAGTGTTTGGTTGCATTTTAAGCAGAGTTTTTGAGAATTAAAAAAATTATTTTGTCTCTATTAACAATAGTTCAAAATTTGGAATTTTGGTAGTATAACTTGAAAAGATTTTTTAAAATATTAAATTATTTATAATATCCTTATTTAATTTAATGATATATAATAAATTTTAGAAAGATTGATTAGGGGGACAAAGGGGTGGGAATTGGTCAGAGGAGGTGGGGAAGAGCACAACTCATAATATAAGATCAATATCTAAAATCTTATTAAGATTTTTTATGATATGAAATTATAGTCAAATATGTGTTCAATCCGCATAAAATATAGACACTATAATAGTATAATATAAAGCCTCGATCAAATAAGTACAAAAGGTAGAAGAGACACATGCAAAGCTACAATATTATGCATTATTAAAACCAATTTTAGATTATCATTATCCTCAACTTGGGGAAGTCACATTAATGAAGTGATATTAAATGTTTTTGGAGGATTTGGCTCCCCATAATCTTCGGAATGTAATTGCTCCAAATATATATATAATTGTTGGAATCTCGCCGTCAAACCATTTCTTCCGGGCTTAATCAGAGCAGGTAAAACTTACGGCCGTCTTAGACTCTTACAAGAAACGCAATTTATAAATTCGTACTCATTATATAAGAGGATAACTCCAAAATCATGTTATTCCTTCTAAAAGACTATAAAATGTGTATCTGCATAAATTCTATCATACATATTGACGGAACCACTTTCATATTTAAAGTCATTCGGGCCACCAAAACTTTAAAAAAAAAAAATTAAAATGTTTTGTGGGATTATGTGAAAAATAGATTCAGTGATAAATGACTAAGATTGACACTGTAATATTTTGATAACACATGTGACAATTTTATCCATTAGATAATGAATTTACACTAATAATTATCCCTCAATCAAAAATTTAAATTTTGTGATATATTTTGGCTTTCTTGGACAAAAAAATATGATTCTTGCACTAAAAACATACAAACACCAAATAAGTTAAATTTTCACTTCAATTATGAATCCAACACACGCCATTCAACTTACTAAGATAATCCTTCAATCAACTAGGTTAACGCGCTCCGCAAAATTAAATTTACCGCTCGTTTAGTAGAACGTTAACGTTAACATTAGCATTTTAATATTCTATCAAATTGGTAAGTTAACATCAACGCTAACGGTCACAAAATCATAATATCACAATATGAGATTATTGTTTAACGTTAGCTTATACTCTAGCGTTTGTTCCATAATTTAAAAATTAGCTTATACTATCTAACAATACTCTTTACTAAGCACACCCTTATTATTAACACTGTAATCAATTTGTGTGATGTACAGTGTACTTGCGGCGTGTGATCTCATGACTTTCGTTTGCTATTCCCTCTATGCTATAGAGAATATTATATCATATAAAGATAATAACACTTAACTATCAAGTAAATTATCATAATAATATTATAATATCTATAATTTTTAAAATATAAGTTTTAGTCTATATCCTAAAATATTTTTCCTTAATTTTGAATCATTTTTCTTTCGATTAGTATTGAATGACTTAAATATCTTAAAAATATTTAAAAATAAAAAAAGTTTGTTTCTAAGTTATATAAAAAAAATGACTGAATTTAAAAAAATATATATTTAACGATGTGGATAAAAAAAATAATATTTTCTAAAAATATAAGGATTAAAGTTTATATTTTTATAATTATATGCACTAAAATATCATTATGACAATTTGTAGGATAATTGAATATTATTTTCCTATTTGTCTAATTTTAGAAAGTGTGACATATTCGATCCCATATAATTTTATCCTCATATGGAATCTCACCCATGTGAAGTGCTTGTTGAGGAACGGGAGGCGTTGCGGTAATAAATTTAATACAACCCCCTCCAATAGCACACATGGCAGTGCTCGAGCCGTTGGATCTATCCAACAGCCCGCATACTAAATAACAATTATTTTTTTACTTACATGAGCCTAGACCCGGTCATGGCTCCGGTTCGGAACCGGAACCGTAAAGGACCAGTTCTGCTAGGGTTCGACCCCCAACCGAACCGGTTGGAACCGTAGGGTTCTTGTTGGAACCGTAGAAATCCGGGACCGGAACTATTTTAAATTATTTTCGATTTTTTTATATAATTTTTAAAAAAAGGTTCGAATCGGAACCAGAATCGATCGGTTCGATTCCAGTTCTGTTTATGGTTCCGGTTCCACTTAAGTGCAGAATCGAAATTAATCGGTTCGGTTCCGATTCCACACTTATGGAACATGGAACCGATCGGTTCCGTTCTAAACTAGAACCGAACCACCGGCCAGGTATACATGAACCCATGTAAATCGCGACCCACTATCACGATGATGCCACGTGACACTAGAAGCGTTGCAGTAAATTTATCTAATGAACTGTGGCCATTGATGTTCACGACTATCATCTATGGGATTTGGAAATCTATTATGATTGGTTGCGACTCTCATCTGTACAAATATGATGTAATGCTTCATCAGCCTCACAGAGTCTCCGCTTTCTAGTTCCATCTCCATCAACCTTTCAAATCATAATCCAAAAACCTGCACATTTTCTCACTCTATCTCCTAATCCAACTTCTTAAACTAACCCCATCAACTCACTAAAACTCACTCAACTCTCACCTTCTCAATATCCACTCGCTCCCTCTCAAAAGCTCTCCAAAATACAAACTTTAAGCCACCCATTTGTGTCCTCAAGTTCCTGGATCCGAATCCCAATTCAAATTCTCAACTTTTAGTGAACCCGGGTCACTAAAATGGATAATCCGCTAGTAAACGAGTCCTCCTTCTCTGCTGCCAACCCATCTTCCTACAGTTTGTCAGAGATTTGGCCTTATCCAATCAACGGTAGTGCTGCTGGTGATGTGGGGCTCCGAATGGGGAAAATGGGTCATGGGTTTGGGGAAAGCTCGGGTCTCAGAGATGGGTCAATGGAGGAATCAACAGTGACTGAGCAAAGTGGTGGTGGGTGTGGAAGAAAGAGAAGGGATTTGAGCTCTGAAGATGAATCCTCTAAGATTGTTTCTACTACTACTAGTGCCAATGACTTGGTAAGTGTAATTTAGTTTTTGCTTTCAATTTTTCCTTTTTTAATTTTTTCGGGGTGCTTGAATTTGTCAGTTTTATGAGAAAATGGAAGGGAAAAAATGAGATTTTTTAGGGATGTATTTGGTTTTGATGAGATTTAAGTTCAGAGAGAGAGATGAAGAAGTATTTTGGATAATTATGTTTATGCTCAATTGCTGTTTCCTTGGGACAATTTGAAGATTGATATTAACTAGAATCCATTCTCTGCTGAATATTAAAGAAAATGAGAGGATAAAGAAAGATGATGTTTATGATAATTGTTTGGTGTTGATTTGGTTTTGAGTTTGTGGAAAGCTGAATCAGTTGTTTTATGCACTAGTCCCTAAGGGATGTAGTTCGGTGGCAAAGTGTTGAGGCCTGGGTTCGAGTCCGGGTTTTATTTATTGTAAGAACTTGAGACAATCGGGGGTTTTAACTGCTCCGTTTAAGTCCGGGTCCGTTGGTTTGACAGATGGGTTTTTAAGTTTCCAAAAAATAAAATAAAAAAATTATTTTATGCACTATTAGCTGGTGGATTTATTTCTCGAGGAACCAAATGGTTAAACTCTTAATCTGAATTAGTTGTCTAGGAACAAAAGGATTTCTAAAAATTTTGTTCTTCTTTCTACTGTTCAAACCTAGAATGAGGTTTCTTATGTTGTGAGAGCTCAGATACCATGGGCATGAATGATAATTGCAGTTGATCTGGGTTCCGAATGTGGAGCGGTTCATGTTGCGTCAGTGTTCATATTATCATTTGATTCCATGTTTTGATTATGAAGCTTTTATTTATTTATTTATTTTTAATCTTTTTACAGAATGATTCAAATGGTAAAAGGATGAAAACATCTGGACCAAAAAATGAAAAGGGTTCAAAAGCTGAAGTGGAAGCAAGTTCTGAGGCCGGTAACAAGCCAGCTGAAAGCAGTAAACCAGCTGAGCCACCTAAGGACTATATTCATGTCAGAGCAAGAAGGGGCCAAGCTACTGATAGCCATAGTTTATCAGAGAGAGTAATTCACTTCAATCCTCTTGACATACCAATTACGAAAAAGTTGCAATTTCTAGAATAGTGATGATGTTTCATTTGGCTAATAAACCATTTGTGTAGTTAGCTATGGAATTCTGTCACTGTTTCCTTCTCTTTTAATTTGATTTTTTTGTGTGGAACAATTGCTTTCTTTCTCAGCTATTCTATTTTCAAACACAGGCTAGAAGAAAAAATTAGCGAAGGATGAAGAATCTCCAGGATCTAGTCCCTGGATGTAATAAGGTATCTAATGATTTGAACAACTTTTGAATAATAATAGTTAGGTGATATTGTGGTTTTATACAATTTGGCCTGGGGAAGAAAATAATAATAAATCCATTGTCTGTGCTTTGTTGAAGATTTTGTTTTAAGTCCCAAATGAAGCCTCTTTAAACTCAGTAATTCATCATAACAATTTGGTGTATTTCATTGACAATCAGGTCATTGGAAAAGCTCTTGTTCTCGATGAAATAATTAATTACGTTCAGTCACTACAGCAGCAGGTTGAGGTATAAATATCCCATCTGGCCATCTTATCTTATATGTGGCATTTTTATTCTTTACGTCGTTTAACTTTAATTTCTTCTATATTCATGACTTCACTTCTGCAGTTTATGTCAATGAAGTTAGAAGCCGTCAATTCAGGATGAGCTTGACTAGTACCATTCCAGGATTTAATCCTAAAGATGTAAGTGTTTCAAGGATGTGCTTTTTAGTAATACCCAGAAATCCTTTGAACTCTTTTGTCATTTGACTCGGAACTACAACCTTTTGTAGTCAGGAAACCCATAGGATATAATGTCACAGGTAGATGGCCCCATAATATGTGAACAGGGAGAATCAAAGAACCCACAACGCTTGCCTTTCTTCCAGACCTCAAAAGTGTTGTGAAAATTTGGGAAAAAGTCTCTTTCGCAACTATGAATATGTACATGATTCTGCCAATTCATCTTTTAACCACTCTACCGCTATAATGTCCTCGTGTGTGAATTACCAATTCACCGCAGAATTTTTCATCTTACTGGCTGTATGTCACATCTAGGCTGTGCCTTTTTTCATCTAGGCTGTATGTTCATGATCCCTAATGTAAATTCTCTAGATTCATCATGGTTTTATTTTATTATTTCATAGAGCCGTTTCTGTAGAATGTAAATGAATGCAAAGTTTTCTCGCAGATTTTCTAAGACGATTAATCCTCTCCTTTCGGTATTTTAGCTTGGCGCACAAGCTCTTGATGCTACCGGAATGATATTCGGGTCACAAGCAGCAAGGGAATATGTTCAAGCTCAAGGATCACATCCAGATTGGCTGCATATGCAAGTTGGTGGAAGTTTTGAAAGAGCAACATAAAATTTTCTGGTGGATTAAGCAGGAGCAAGTTTAGTTGTTCTGTTTGTGATCCTTAATGGGGAAGTTGCTATTGGTTTCTTCCTACATGCAAAGACCATTCTTAAGTTTGTTGTCATTATCAATTGTTATTATATGATTTGTATAAAAAAGTCTCTCTTCATATGTATCACTTATTGGATACTCCTATGTACTCTATTTCTTCCTCAGTTTTGACAAAAACTCTTAAAACATTTGTAATGGTGGCTTTATTTAATACGATTTTTATATATTATATAATTATTAATTAGTAGTATTATGTCATTCATTCAACGATGATATTAAAGAACTACTCCTCCAATTGAAGGGACAAGTCAATAAAGTAAACTTCTATTTGGGATTTCTATTTGTTCGGCTAAAGGAACTCAAGAATTTGGGTCTGGTATTTTTTTGACTACATTATAAGTTTCTTTTTTGACTACATTATAAGTTATATATATAATTTGAAATCTACTGCGACACTGAATACATACATTTGTAGTATATTCAAAAATTTAAGACTACTGAAGACGAGTTCGGTCTTCATATTAGAAATATATACTCTCACTCAAATATATGGGGAGAAATTTACTCCCAATTTGGGAGAAATAAAATCCTTACACTTATAGGAAATTGAACACATGCTCTCCTATGATTTCTATGAAATTGAGGTCTTTGAACATCGTTGCTCTCAATCGAATTCATCATATCCCACCCTTAATGCTGCATTGACTTTGCCTTCAAGATTTTTTGAGATTCCAAATTCGTTGACAAGACAAATAGGCACCCTTTTGAATTCAGGAAAAGAATCCAAATTAAAGAGGAACTCATTAACATGTGATTGATCAAAACATGCATATGTCTTTCCACTATCAGGGCCTACAAGATACCCAAATTCGAAACCATATGGGCGATATGCCTGCATCAAATTTGTCAACTCTGACCTCATATTTATTATTTCGAATGTACTAAGAGCAATTGTTGATGCCAGTATCATTTTTTTGAACATAAAAGTATAGGAATGAAGTCGTACTCATGTAATCTGTGAAATTTTATACGATAAACAAGTAAAATTATAAATAAAATAAAAAAGAATGACGGTTATCATATTATCTATACTATTTGATTATATAACATCTTCTCTCATATAGTTTTCCTACTTACACAATAGGGACATTTGAAACTTTCTAAAACAAAAATTATAAATATAATAAAATTTTGTATATTATATATGTATAATTAAAATAAATATCATCTATTTCATAGAAACAAACAAATTAAATATTTAAAAAAAAAATTATGACTTGTTAATAATCAATTTCAAGAAGTTGGTGCTACTTCAAGAACTTGGTGTCTTTGAATATATGAAATTTATAATTAAACATCACTCCCGGTCTCTCTCGCTATTATTGAAAGATATCATTCACACATCCATTTTCAAAATCCATAAAAACACAAGCTAAGGAAATCCAATTCCAAAAGCAATAAAAGAATAATAATTAACTAGGAAATATCATTTACTATCAACGTAACAACATCATTAATCAAACAACTTATTTCTAATTACTTTTTAAATTAAAAATTTTAATTTTTTTGTTGACTCGATCAGTTTGCCTATCCTACTAAACAATAATTACATTATCTGAACCAGCTAAATAAATTATTTTGTAACATAAAATAGTAACAATAATAAATTTATTTATATTACTCCATGAGTGGCTACCTTACTTAACAATAAATTTACATCTAAAGAGAAGAAGTGATAAAGTTATTATGAAATGAAATATCCAAATACATTGAAAGTAACAGACTAAAAAAAAAGAACCTAAAGATAGTGCATAGGAGCGGCCGAAAACGGAAAAATCTTTAGAATTTTTATATTTTAAATTAAAAAATTTAATTTGTATATTTTTGACTGTCTACCCTACTTAACAATAATTACATTTTACTGTTAATTTACCCACATCAACTTATCCAAACATGCTAAATAAATTACTTTGTAACATAAAATAATAATTATAAAAAAATTATTTATATTACCCCATGAATGGTTGTCTATTAATATTCATTCCACTAGTGTCTAGAGGAGCATCAGCTTTTTGCATAGGAGTATCAACATTCTTGTCATCGGCATTATTTAGTTTAAAAGGTGTTGTGAACAATCTCCTTTCAAATGTAGTGGTGGAAGGGTAAAAAATATTTTTTCAAATATACTAGTAGAATGGTTAAGGGAAGTTGACGAAGAAAGCCAATGCGGTAAGGATGTGTGACTTGTGGTATTACTCACAGATTTAAAAATATTAGACATAAATCTTTTCGAAGTCATTTTTGAAAACAGATTGTAGCTAAAGGCTTAGATTATTTATAGAGAATGTAGATGGTAGCTAAAGATTAAAGCATAAAGTATTCAACAAAATTTAAAGGCTTAGGTTATTTGTAGAGAAGGTAGTAGACGGTAGTTAAAGGCCCACAAGTCCAGCTCTGTCCATTGCAAATCTTACAGGTAGCATCTGCAAATCCACAGCCATACCATCACCAATCATATATATTTTTTTTTTGCAAATTCGTTAGACATCTCACCACTAAATCATCTCTTTCGGACTTAAACGGATTAGTTAAAATTCTCAACTGTCTCATACTCTTAAAAGAAATAGTCTCTGTGCCGATAGAGAATCGAACACATGCTTTTCCATGTGTTATCACCAGACTAAGGGCCTAATGGCTTGGGTTTGGTACTTAAAATCTCTAAAATATTTCAAAACTAAGAACTCCAAGAAAGCCAACTGAGTCATCAACTAAAATGAAAATAAGGTCTTTGAAGATTATCATCATGCAGCAAGGAAAGAATCCCAACTGAAGCAGCATCCCACCAAGTGAAAGGGATTTGGATTCGATGCTGAGCTAAATTTTGTATTAATTTTTTTTAATATAAAATATAATGAATATTTATTAGATAATAATTTAATTATAACTAAATTTTAATCATATATTACTATTAAAACACGTGTGACATAAGACGATGACGTAGTCAGACTATGATTTATTGGGAAAATTTTTTATTATCATCAGCATAGTAAATATCTTATTAATAAACTGAACTTTTAGAACACATTTAATAAATTTTCAGATTGCTCCCATTCCGCTCGTTCCGTTCTGCCACCAAGAAAAGATTATGAAAAACTTATAAGCATAACCTCAACTCAGCATTGGATCAAATTCCTATAAAAGTCCATAAATGGCTAAATAAATCTTCCATGTAAATATGTAATTATCCTCGTAAGACCAAGATTTACATTTTTTTTAAACGAATGTTTAATATTCTTCCTTATGTATTACATCCTCCTCACCTATCCAAATCCTAAATTAATCATATTTCATACGACTTGAACTCGTGATCTCTTAATATGAATCAAATGTATAAATTTATGAAAGTATAAGAGCTAATGAAAAATAGATAGAGTACAGGGACCATAAAGTAAAATAATCCGTTATGCCCAACTGAAACCAACAAACAGCATTACAATACTGAGCTAGAGGGCCACACCAAATCCTCACTCTATTTTCTCTCTCTTCAAACCCTAACCCTAACCCTAAATACCAAATCTATCGTGACCTGAAACTGCCGCTCTCATTGTCCGATTACCAAACAATACCTTAAGGCGTCGAACGAAATCTCAAAACGATGCCGTCGCAGGCCGATCTGGACCGCCAGATCGAGCACTTGATGCAGTGCAAGCCGTTGCCGGAACAGGAGGTGAAGATTCTGTGCGAGCAAGCTAGAGCGATTCTTGTGGAGGAATGGAACGTGCAGCCCGTCAAATGTCCGGTCACCGTCTGCGGCGACATTCACGGACAGTTTCACGATCTCGTCGAGCTTTTTCGCATCGGCGGCAACGCTCCTGATACCAATTATCTCTTCATGGGCGACTACGTTGGTCAGTACTTGTTGATTTTATATATTATTGCGGTAAATTTATTTTTCTATAGTTAGTTTCTTTTTTACTTTCTAATTTTTGAATATTGTCAAGTTTTTTTTTTTTTTTCTGCATTGTATTGGATAGACATAGAATTTAGATATGATAATTAATAATTTTTATAATTTTGCTCCAAAAATTATTGATGGGTAATTTTTTAGGGGATGTATTTCCGATCGCGGGTTACTTTTTTAAATTAAAGTTTCAGGATATGCATATGTTTTATTAGAAGTTAATTTACGTATTTTGAGAGTAGAGAAGTTTAAGTCTGGTATTTTGGTATCAAATAGATAATGCATTTGGTAGGAATAGTTAATTGTTACTTGATAGTTAGATCAATGAGTATGTGTAATTAATAGTAACGGAGTGATGTTTGATGTGAATCAATGTACAACTTGATTTGACGATTTCACTAGCCTGTTGTGCAAAGATTATTCTATCAAGATAACCATAGATAGGTCACAGATAATCTATCTATACTGCGATTTGATCATTACAAGCTTATCTTTTTGTGCAAATGCTTCATTTATGAGCAGCCATGTCAATAATGTCAAACTGATTTCAAGCAACACGGGGCTTATATCAACTATCCACGCCTTTCAAATGTAATACGTATTTGTTATTTCACATATTATATTATTCTTACATCTGAAAGATATAGTTGCTTCATTTGTTATTGGATTAACCAATTTCAACCTTGATCCACACCCAATGGTCTTCTGCGGCACATTTTGTTTCTCTTGTTAAGGTAGATCAAGTTTTTGACTTTGTATCCAAGTGGTGACTCTGTTTCTGGCTGTACCTTTGGACTTTTAGAAACTAAAGTGCAATGATGCTGAAGATCAAAGCGCTGGTGATGTAAGCAAAAGAAGGAATAGTGGTATATAAATGGCCTTGATAAGTTAGCTCTAAGAATGAAGTGGAAATGAAAGCATATGTGTTTAGGATGAAAGTGATTTTAAGTTGGAGGAAGAGTTAATTGTTGTTGGAGTTGGAGATAATGTATAGATAAATTACTATGAAGTCATCGATATTAATTAATCTCTCACTTGAAAGTTGTAACCAAGGTTTCGTAGTGTGTATCTGATTATGTTTCTAAGTTGCTTGCCAATATATTACTTTCAACCTTAGCTGCAGATTTTTTTATAAATCTTTGTTTTATCAGATTGTCATTGATTTGTTGTTTGTTGTATTATGCAGATCGTGGATACTACTCGGTAGAGACTGTCTCCCTTTTAGTTGCTCTGAAAGTTCGTTATAGAGATAGAATAACAATTCTGAGAGGAAATCATGAGAGTCGTCAGATAACTCAAGTGTACGAATGTCTGTTGAATTCGATCAATTGGAATTTTCAATTATTATTTCATTGATCATCAATAAAAGTTATATCTGCACTTTTGATGCCCAGCATGTGCTCCTGTTCATTTCATTTAGTTTAAACATCAAGGAGTGTTTTGGGAGGAAAAGTAAACTTGTTAGCCAAACTTTTCTCCTATTTTGTTAAGCAATGCTAGCCAAATTGATCCTTTAAGAAGAGACAAATACTAATCTGGGTGTATATCAAAATAACTTAATGTTTTCTCATTCAGGTATGGATTTTATGATGAATGCTTGAGAAAATATGGAAATGCTAATGTCTGGAAGCATTTCACAGACCTTTTTGATTATCTTCCACTTACAGCCCTAATTGAGAGTCAGGTTTGAATTTTATGTGCGTTTTTTTTTCCTGTTTAAATCGCTGTATTGTGGCTTACAAGTATAACACTTTTTTTTGCAGGTTTTCTGCTTGCATGGAGGACTTTCCCCATCTTTGGATACATTAGATAATATACGTGCCTTGGACCGTATACAGGAGGTACACCCACCATGCTATCATGATTTTGTGGCAAATCTGTTCCTTCGTATATCCCTAACAGCATGTTACATTCATCCCATTTGGTTTATGCATGAATTTAAATTAGAAACAAAAGCACTTCCTGTCATATGATTACTGTCATGACTTGCATTTCTTTTCATCAAAATGCCTTTTTCCAACAGCACCTTAATCCTTATTGCTAGTCCTTTGTTTCATGAAAGTAGGTTCCTCATGAGGGCCCAATGTGTGATCTCTTATGGTCTGATCCGGATGACCGATGTGGATGGGGAATATCTCCTCGCGGTGCTGGATACACCTTTGGACAGGATATAGCTTCACAGTTCAACCATACTAATGGGCTGACTCTTATTTCTAGAGCCCACCAGCTTGTAATGGAAGGATACAATTGGTGCCAGGTATGAGAATTATTAATGAATGCATTATTCCTGATAGTTGTTTCCTGAGTTATTTATTTGTTCGTTTGTTTACTACAATTCAATGTAGGACAAGAATGTGGTGACCGTGTTCAGTGCACCGAATTACTGCTACCGGTGTGGAAACATGGCTGCGATACTTGAAATTGGAGAGAATATGGAGCAGAATTTTCTTCAATTTGACCCAGCTCCTCGTCAAATTGAACCTGACACTACACGCAGGACTCCCGACTATTTTTTGTGATCGCGATCACTTACATTCCACTGGTGAATTTTATTCTCAACTGTTATGTCTCATACGAAAATCGAGTTATTGTTAGAAACCATCGTTCTGGTCATTCTTTTGATTGCTGTTATATTTTGATGTTGTGTTAAATGTGAGTTTATAGGTTTGATTTGTAGAAAATAGAATTAACACGCCATTTGTTGCCTTGTGAATTTACATCCTTAGGTGATTGAAACGTTCACCCATTCCAATTTTGCTTTCATTTATGTGAGAGCTTCTTGTTGTAGCATTTTGCAATTTTCTTTTATATTTTAGCTTTTTTGAGAATATAAACTTTGGAGCTCTTGGAGCAAAACTTTCGCATAGCATTTTGCAATTTTCTTTTATATTTTAGCTTTTTTGAGAATATAAACTTTGGAGCTCTTGGAGCAAAACTTTCGCAACATTGATATATGCAAAGGGTTATGCTAACGAGTGCGTTTAGGGCACTCATTAAGAATTCATTTTAGGGAAGTTTTAACATTATTTTTATGGGAAATAAAAAAAATTGTCAAAATATTAACGATTTTTTTCTTTTTGCAATCAAAATTTTCCTAAAATATATTCTTAATGAATACTCTCAAAGCACTCATTAGTATTCCCCTGTGTAAAATATTTGGCACAATCATATATATATTCAGAAAAACTTGTATTTGGTTTCAAATATATATAGTTGTGCAAATGTTGCACAAAATATTATACAAACATCATTTTTGAAACTTTTGAGCTCAGAGACTTTGTTCCTACTGCCTATGTAGATGTATAACCTCACACTGCAGTTGGTGATACACGTGGCTGGCCTTTATATATATATATATATTAAAATTATTAAATTAAATTAAAAAATCTATTAAATAAAAATCATATTATATTTTATAAGAATTCTATTATAATAATAAAACATATTATAAAATTCTATTAAAAAAACACTATTAAATTATTTACAATTAACTTAATCTCTATAATTATTTTTTTATTAAATTATAAAATTAAATATCTCAACAATTATATTTTTTTATTATTCAATTAGAAAATTAAAATAATAAATTATGAACAT